>JAHHFK020004998.1:0-67520 GCA_024533555.2 Aedes koreicus
GAGTGGCCTCAAGAGCATTTGTATAATTTGGTCTAAGTGCAGGCTCTTATGAGTTACTAAAATATCTTCTGTACTGAATACATATCCTCCATCACACTTTTTAAGAGGCCCCAACAGCATCATTACTGTGGACTTAAATCGATCCATATCGACTTTCAAGCGATACTAAAAATACCTACACAGAAAAAATCCTTGTAGTAAAAACTACAATTTTACCCGACAATGCTTATCTTTAAAAGTACCATGAAATTTCAGTCAAATTTACTACGTTTATGGTAAAACTTTCAACATTTGTGGTATATTTGACAGACCTCATATTGATATCAACCACACCATGGTCGATCTAATCGCAGGCATGGTAAAATCAAACGCATTTATAGTCAGGTGAAAATTGTTGGTGTTTGCGCTTAATTTAACCCTCGAAATGGTAGTTTCTACTGCGGTTTTTTTTTGCGTGTAGTCTTCTCAACGAAACATCCTTACTTGTCTGTTGGTATAAATCGGCCCAAGTCGGCTTTTAAGTGTAGTTAAATTATCTTATTTTCCCAATGAACATCCACTATCACATTTTGTAAGTTATTCCAATAGAACCCTTACGGTTGGTTTAAATCGGTTCAAAGAGGCTATTAAATGTTGTTAAAAATCTTAAAAAGTTTACCAGCATCCAAAAGTGTGATAAGTCCCCGCAGAATTCTTATTATTGATGTAAATCGGTTTAAGTCTACTCACCCTGATAAAAAATTACCTTAAACGAACGATATCACAAATCTTCCAACCATTTCTTTAATGGTTTGGATGGTACCCCAAATAGGTCGTTAAGTAAAATAACCATACGAAATTTATTAGTGCTCCCAAGCATTATTGAAAATGCTGTCTTTCCAATAAAAAAAAACTAACTTAATATAATTATCTGCCATAGTGGTCTTAAAATTGAAATATATTCTTGGCATAAAAAAAGATTCGTTTTAGGTCCCAGTATTTTCCGACAAACTTTTAAATTATGAACGCAACAACATGTACCCAAGCCTCCCAACGACGAGTTGAGTTATATAAGAAAAAAGTTTTTTGGAAAAGCAACAGTTCTACAACAAGCAAGTCCGCCCACACGCACTCTCACGGCCAAAATCAACAGAGGAAAAAAAACATCCTTGATGTGAGAAACATAAGAAAAGAAAAAAAAACGTACATAACCTCTCCATAGCAGACCGGACCGGGAGAGGCGAGGAGAAAAAAAAATCCTCGAACGCACTGTCGACCACATGGCCACTCCCTTTCGCTCACGAAGGAGTAGGTACATATAGCTAGCACAGGACGAAAAGTAGGGAAAAAAAGTTCCACTGCGCTTTTGCATGGGAGAGTGCATTCCTCCAGGAACTCACGGCCCTCTTTTTTGCTCGATTCTCCACCAAAGAAAAAAAAATGGGTTCTATTCAACCAGATGGAAGAACCGCACCGACTCGGGAGTTCGAAAGTCAACGTACCTACCACATTCTGCAGTTCTGTTTTGTTTGGCTCAACGCTTCTTTTTTTTCTGTGTGTGGTTTGCAAAGATCTTGACTCGGTGTCGAGTGCATCTATGCATTTAAATCCGTACATTTTTTTTTCCTTCTTCTGAGATCAAGACAAAGCGGAAGGTTTTCTTGTTCTCGCTGAAACGCACTCGTCTCTCACCATTGGATGCATTGGGCGATGCTGCACCGGGTGTGGCGGTTGTTGACGGGTGGAGTAAGTATAGGAAAGAAAAGGAAAATTAAATACGCAATCAACAGCAGCGGCTCACGAGAGTCGGACAGCTTCGAGAAGGTGAACAAGGAACGTCGTATCGAAGGTCAGGATTGAACGGGTTTTGATGCGGTTTATTGGGACGCCTGCGGATCAGATTTTGTTATTCGAGATTATTGGGTTTTACGAGGTTGTAGTTTGTTTATCACATTGAAACAGATTCAAACATATTACGAGTCATTGATCGTTTAATGAAGGTATTGAAACAGGAAGTAGTCTCAGATAGCCATGATCTATATTTCCAGTCACTTCTATTAGTATTAGTAAAACGCGCACTCGACACTGAAGAATTTTGTTACACTGATAGGCAAAATAAAGTGCCCACCTCATCGTTTTTTCAATTTCTCTCATTTACTTGGTGCAAATTAAAGTAAACACACTGTATTTTTTTATTATCTTATTTTTTATATTCTTTTTAAGTTTTACTGATGGAATACTGAAAAAAAGAAGTTTTACTCAAAGAAAAAACCAAATCAATTTGTGTTGAAAAAAAAACAGTGACAAAATAAAAAACCCAATTCATTTAGGCTACAGAAAACATAAATTAAAGTAAAATGAAAGCATTTCAATAATTGATGTGTCCTCCTTTGGCCTTCAGGACCTCCTGCAGGCGCTTCGACATGCTCTCGAACAGGTTCTTTAGGTGCTGTGGATCTAGCTCTTCCCAGGCGCGCTCCAGGGCTTCAAAATAGTTATTTTTATTGGTGACACCCGTTTTGTCAACCCTGGCATCGAGAATCGCCCACAAATTCTCGATGGGATTGAGGTCCGGGCTTTGTGGAGGCCATTCCAGCAGTTTGATCCGACAAGACCGCAAGAAAGACTTGGTCTTCTTGGCAGTATGCTTACGAACTTCTCTTCAAGGCTCGTCTGGATCAGCGAAACCTCCAGATTTTCTCGCAGGATGTTGATGTAAGAATCTGCCGTCATTATCCCGTCGATTTTCACAATGCTTCCCACTCCACCCCACGAAAAACACCCCCAGACCATCACATTTCCTCCTCCATGCTTCATCGTGCCTTGGATGTGGCGCTCCTGAAGCTCCTCTCCCGATCTGCACCAAACACGAACCCGCCGCTTTCGGTTAAACAGCTCGAATTTTGATTCGTCCGTCCAGAGAACCGTTTTCCAGAACTCTAGGGGCTTAATCAGCATGCTCCTTAGCAAACTTAAGCCGTTTGGCTTTGTTTGCCTTGCTGATAAATGGGCGCTTCCGGGCAAGTTTGCTATTCAACCCCTGTGCTACGAGACGGCGACGAACAGTTCGACCGGAAACTGATAACTGAAGGGTTTCCTGGATCTCGCGGACAGTTACCTTCGGGTTCTTCTTGATCTTGGTGTCCGTTCTCGCATCCGTTTTCCGCTTCCTGCCTCTGCCAGGGCCATCCACCACTGATCCAAACGTTTTAAGCTTCAGAAGAATTTTGCCAACCGCTGCCTTACTGATACTGTACTTCTTAGCGACAGCCCGGTGCGATTCACCGTTTTGCACATCACGAACGACCAATTTTCGGATACACAAGGGAATTGCTTTCGAAAGCACTGCGTTCTCCATTTTTTTTAATTGAATCAAATGCGATCACGTATACAAATGCACCAGGTTGAGCCGTTTGCTTCAAAACATGTCAAAATATCAAAACATTAACAATCGAGGGGTCTTCCAATGGAAACTTATCGAAAACATATCGATTTTTGAAGTGGGCACTTTATTTTGTCACTGTTTTTTTTTTAAAAAAATTTTTTTTTTTTTTTTTTTTTAAAATTTTTTTTTTTTTTTTTTTTTTTATATAAAAAAAAAAAAAAAAAAAAAAAAAAAAAAAAAAAAAAAAAAATTTTTTTTTTTTTTTTTTTATAAAAGAAAAGAAAGAAAAAAAAAAAAAAGAAAGGGGGGGGGTTTTTTTTTTTTTTTTGTTTTTTTGGGGAGAGAAAAAGTATTTCCGTCAAAAAATAAAATTTTTTTTTTTTAAAAAAAAATAAATTGTTTTTTTTTTCTATCTAACAAGGAAAAGGTTTATTTTTTTTTTTTTTTTTTTTGTGTGGAGAGTTTTGTTTTTTTTTTTTTTTTTTTTTTTTTTTTTTTTTTTTTTTTATAAACAAAAAAAATATATTTTGTATTTCTGTTGGCGTGAAGCAAAGACAATTTTTTTTCCGATTAAATAACTCCTGGATTTATTACGCAGGGATGTTAAAAAATCCCTTTAAAGAAAAATAATTAACAAATTTAGTCTTGTCACATGTTGATCACCTATCTATATGTTATTTCTTAATTTTTAAGATGTTTTATGAATTCATGTATTTTTTGTGTGTTATAATTTGACCAATGTTTTTTCCATTATGACCCACAGTGCAGTCCATGTTTATGTTGTGCCATCGCTTTGCGATCATCTCTGTTGTACGTTATGTTGCTTTCTGTTGTGTGTTGCATGCAATTGTGTGTCTTGCTTCGTTCTACTCACGTTTAGTGTTGTCTCGCTGTTTAATAACCAACAAATCCGTATGCTTCCTATGTTCGTTTTATGCTAGTGGGCACAGTACTGTAATGTAATAGGGGTTAGGTTTTATGTGTGTTTTACATGTTGTACCTTACCGTTTAATTCAATGTTCGTGTATAATTTTGAACTAACTAAACGTACTGTGTGTAGTTCTTCGTGGTATGGCTATTCTATAAGATAAAGGAACTTAAAGATAAACTAAATTTCACCAACTTTCTTATGCCTACATGCACTCCTAACTCGTAAACTTTGTCCTGCTTTCAATGATTTTTTTGTTCTATTGTTTTTTCTTTGTATATATGTAACCTGACGGCAGTCGTTGGTAAGCTGACGGCTGTCAACTTTATTGCGCAAGCCGTTTGCGACTACGTGTGACCGGGGGTGATGCACGTCCGCCAGTGCTGCCAGTCTGTCGGTTTGTCACGTCCGTGACACTTCCCTTCAGTACGTCTGGGCATTCGCTCGACGTACTCCAACTGGAATCGACATCAAGCACTGCAATTTTTACCGCGGGTCTCTCCAGTCTCCCGTTGGCCGTTTGCAGAGTTGCTCGCCGTACCTGTCCGTCCTTTGACCGAACTACCTCGACCACTCGTCCTTTCGGCCAGCAGTTCCGTGGAAGGGCGTGGTCGACAATCAGGGCTACGTCTCCTACCTGAATCGGTCGTACTGGCTGAAACCACTTCGATCGGCGTGTCAGGGTGGGCAGGTACTCGGTGATCCATCGCTTCCAGAACTCGTCTGCGAACTCTTGCGCCACAATCCACGAGTTCGTGAGTTGTTTCGGAGTGTTGTTTAATGCGATCGGGGGCTTGGATCCATTAGAGGATCCTAAAAGGAAATGGTTCGGCGTTAGAGGTGAAGAAGATTGCACGTCTAACGGTAAATCTGTCAGTGGTCGTGAATTAATGATCATCATGGCTTCTGATAGTCGGCTTCGCAGGATTTCATCCGTCGGAAGGCGCTTGGTCTCTGTTTGATACAAAACTTTCTTCACCGACTGGATTAGTCGCTCCCAGCTCCCTCCAAAGTGCGGAGCGGCTGGTGGATTGAACGTCCACTTTGTATTGGGTTCCACGAAATACGCCATCATCTCGTCTTGGTCCACCTTTTGCAGTTCTCTGCGAAGCTCGCGATCGGCGCCGATAAAATTAGTACCGCGATCGCTGAAGATCTCGATGGGGTTTCCTCGGTGTGCGATGAAGTTCCTGAGTGCCAGGATACAGGAGTCCGTCGACAGTGTGTGTGCAATTTCAATGTGGATGGCCCGGGTGGTTAAGCAGGTCACGAGGACTCCCCAGCGTTTTTCTACCCTCTTTCCGACTACTACCTGCATGGGACCAAAATAGTCTATGCCAGTATAGGAAAAGGGTCGATTGAATGCTGCCATTCGCCCTGCAGGAAGATCGGCCATCAATGGAGGATGTGGTCTGACTCGTCGGATCTTACATGCCTGGCAGGCGTGGTACACCCGTTTGTACGCTGAAGGAAGCCGTGGAATATGGAACTTCAGACGGATCTGACTGATGACTGTATCGTGGTTGATATGCTTGTATCGGCAGTGGTAATCGGCGATCACGAGGTTCGTCAGATGATGTCGTTTTGGCAGCAGGATGGGATACTTGGCGGAATCTTCTACGAACTGGCATGAGCTGATGCGGCTTCGCATCCGTAGTAATCCCGCATCGTCGATGAAGGGGCTCAGCTTATACAGCATGCTGTTCTTTGGAAGCGGTCGGCTACTAATTTCATTCGTTGACTTGGCACTGGACAGCAGATCATACTCCTCGGGGAAGGCTTGCTTTTGAACATGGCGATAGATTTCCCACTCCGCTTTCTGCAGTTCTTCCTGGGTGAACGGTGTAGAGGTCAGTGGAGAGTGGATTTTGTGGCGGAGATTCGAACGATACCGCAGGATATATGCTACTGCTCTGTGAATCCGCTTCCATCGGGAAAATCGTTCGAATCGAAGCACAGGTTCGCGAACGTTGTGGTGAAGTATACTTGATCGGATTTCCTCGACAGTTGTCCCGGGATCTTTGCTGTCTGCTGGCCACTGGCATCTTGGCTTCCACAGGAATTCAGGACCTCGGAACCAGTGACCCGTTGGAGACAAATCAGGCAACCTTTGCCATTTCGTGCCTTCGTCTGCTGGGTTCAATCGCGTTGAAATCCACTTCCACTCTTTCATTTCGGTTGCTTCCATTATTTCGCCGATCCTGTGAGCGACGAAGGTAGAGTATCGGCGGTGATCCGACCTTATCCAGCAGATGACGTCTCGCGAGTCAGTCCAGAAACATCGTTCGGATATCTTCAATCGATGCGATTCGGTTATGGTGGCCGCGAGGCGTGTTCCAATAACGGCTGCTTGAAGTTCAAGACGTGGAACCGACATGTATTTCAAAGGTGACACTCGAGACTTTGCTCCGATCAACGCGCATTCTACCGTGCCCCCTTGTTCGAACCGCAGATACGCTACGGCAACCAGCCCGTCTCGGCCTGCGTCGGTGAAGATATGAAGTTGAATATTGGTATTATCGGCGATCTTCGTAGTCAGCCGATAACACCGGGGAACGCTAATTTCTTCGACTTGGGGTAGGACTTTCAACCACTCCTTCCACTTTCCCACAAGCTCTGTCGGTATCTCTTCGTCCCAATCTGTCCCTGCACGCCAGACCTCTTGCAGTAGGATTTTTCAGGAACATCAGGAAACACCCAATCAGTCCCAAAGGGTCGTAGATCGTCATCAGGGTTTTGAGCAGTTCCCTCTTCGTCGGTATTCTCCGACCATTGAGCAAATCGTCGTCGTGTTTCGGAGAGAGCTTGAAGGTAAAGGTATCCGTTGAGATTCTCCACCACATGCCGAGAACTTTCTCCGTCGCCATCTGAGAACTGAGATCGAGATCCTTTTCGCCTTCTCCGACACTGGTGATACTCTGCAGCACTTTTTTTGAATTTGATAACCAGTGGTGTAGTTCGAAGCCGCCTTGGCCGTGAATGAACTGCACTTCCTTAGCCAACTTCATTGCTTCCTCTTCGTACTCCTCACTAGTCAGCCAGTCATCGACGTAATGGTCTTTCTGGATACATTCGGCAGCTCGCGGGAACTGTTGCTCGAATCGTTTGGCATTAAGGTTCTTCACGTATTGCGCGCAGCTAGGCGAACATGTAGCTCCGAAGGTCATAACATTCATGGCGTACACTCGCGAAGGCCGACTCGTATCTCCGTCTTCCCACCACAGGAATAGCTGGCTGTATTGATCGTCCAGATTTGTCAGCACCTGATGGAACATCTCTCGTAGATCCGCAACTATGGCGAAGCGGTACTCACGGAACCTGTAGAGTACTGACAGTAACGAAGACAGCTGATCGGGACCGGTTAGCAACGCAGAATTCAACGAAACTCCTTTGAAGCTAGCAGCCGCGTCCCAGACTAGGCGAATTTTATCGGGCTTGTTGGGGTTTATGACTGGGAAAATCGGCAGGTACCACTTTCGAGGATGCTTCACGGCAGCTTCTTCCGGTGTCAACATACGAATGTATCCCTTGTGCTCATACTCCTTCATTTTTACCCGCAACGCTTCGGCCAATGCTGGATCACGATTCATCCGCTTTTCCAAACAGCTTAGACGCTTCTCGGCCATGGCTCTGTTGTCTGGGAGTCGAATGTCGTCTTTCCGCCATAGTAATACGGTCTCGTACCGACATCCCTTAAGCTGTGTACCAGATGAGAGTAACTGTAACGCGCGCTCGTCGTCCTTGGAAAGTAGCGGTTTAGTAGATTTCAAGACGCCCAAGCTGTCGATAGAGTAGTATTCCTTCCATGCAGCATTCAGGCTTGAGTCTCCATCTGCTGAACACGGACAGATATGGAAACTATGGCAGGCACTGATGTTTATACCTGGCGTTTCTGCGGTCACCGAACATGGACCGTATACCAGCCACCCCAGGCGCGTTTTAGAAGCGACCGGCTCATTCTCCCGACCTTCTTTACTTTTAAGCGCATGTCCGACGTGGCAATTATCAATACCGATCAAGATCCTCGGTGATGCAAATTCGTACGAATTGATAGGAAGCCCCTTAAGGTACTCGTATCGTACTGACAGCTCCGGAACAGAGATTGACTGCAGCGGTAGAGAAAGTGTTTTCACGGTGTGCACCTTGGGGAGCATGTACGCCGAACCATGGTTTCCTGCGCCAGAAATCTTTAGGCTGAGTTTGACAGATTCTCGCTCCTCCCGTTGCTGACCAGCTGTCCAATTCAGGCAAAGTGGACTCGGCTTCCCTTCGAGCTTCAACTCCTTCAGAAGGCCATGTTCCATGAAAGTCGCTGATGATCCGTCATCCAAAAATGCGTACGTATCTACGGAGACCCCCTTGCCGTGCAGCGTTACCGGAATGTATCGGAATAGAGTTTTTCCGGTCATCTCGCTATGCGTGTTGCAATTTTGACTCGTAGACTGCTTACTGGATTCGCTTACTCGGTACCTCGCTTCATCGTGTAGCATCGGATGGTGCATGAATGTACACCCGTTTTTTCCGCACGTAGTCTTGATGTTACAAGCGCCGAAGTGCTTTTGCAGGCACTTCTTGCACATTTTTTTCTCCCTCAGCGTCGACCATCGAGAAGAAATACTCATGGTCTGAAAGGTCCGGCAGGCTTCAACCGTACTGCACTCTCCATTGCAAACCACGCACTGCTTTATAGCTGTTCGTGTTGACTCAGGTTTCGACTCTTCTTCTCTAGAATGAACATTCATGTAGCTGTCCTGTTTACGGGTTTGCTTGCTGTTGAAGGACTCCATCGGAGTGGTAGTGACTGAGCATGCTGCTTCCACCATTTTCTCCAACCAATCGCCGAAGCTCGATAGACTAACCCAAGGTAGAGTTTGCCTGTACAACGCCCAGTTCAGCTTTATCGTTGATGGTAAGCGGTCGATCAACTCCTGCAACAAGGCAATGTTGCACAAATATTCGTCCAGTCCACATGCCTTGACAGTAGCTACGACATTCTGAACCGCCACTCCAAAGTCGATGAGTGTATTCAATTTCTCCGCTTTCGGTGACGGCATTTCGCGAATCCGCGTTACGAGAGAATGCACTATTACCTCCGGACGCCCGAATAGGGTCTTCAGCGTAGTCATCACTCCATGAAGGTTGGATGGATGCAGTAACCGGCACCGGACTGACTCGAGTGCCTTTCCCTTCAGGCTCCGTTGAAGCCGGAGCATATTTTCTTCTTCGCTGTACCCACATATTCTCGTGGAACTCTCGAAGCTTGCGTAGAAAAGCGGCCAATCCTCCGCGTTTCCAGAAAATGTGGGTAAGTCTCGAGCCACTGCTTGGCGTGCTGCCAACTGGGACTTACTAAGCTCGTGATTCGCATTGGAACTAAATGAGCTGTTGTTTGAGCTTGTCCCACTGACGTTTAGTCTGACCTCTGCGGTACGCGGATTCAACGTCGTCTGATCCATTCTGGTGGATGTTCGCCTTCGCTGTAACAGAGCATATCTTTCTGCAAGCTGCCGCTTCTCCAATGCGTGCTTTTCCTCCAGCGCCCGCAGTTCTTCGTTCAGACCTGCATCGTCGTCACCGTCGATGGGTACTGTTGTTCCGATCGTAGTAGAGTTAGCTTTTGGAATTGCTCCCGTTCTTGTGTAATCCTCCTTTGGGCTCGTGTTCTGCTGCATACTAAACTGCACTCGTTGATTCTCCCGTACCTTGACCTTTTCTAACTCCCTTTGCAGGCTTTCGATTTGATTTTTCATTTCCTGCATGGCATTCGATTGATTCACTTGCATCGTCAGTCCAGTTTGTTCATGGGCGCCTGGTGTTGTTGAAGCTGGCGGGACCTGAGCTTGGGCCATAACACACCCAACACAACTCCAGTCATTCTCCGACTCACTTTCAACCACACCTGCACACTTCGCGTGAAACCACCGATGACAGATATAGCAATCGACCATAGTCGTATCGTCCGGGCTTTTGCAATAAGTACAAGTTGCTGATTGAACCCGGGCATTTAAGGGGGAACTTGAATCGAGACCTGAACCATTTCCGATAGACATTTTGCCACCCGATCGCAAAATAAACGGATTTTTTAAATTGTTGGCGTGAAGCAAAGACAATTTTTTTTCCGATTAAATAACTCCTGGATTTATTACGCAGGGATGTTAAAAAATCCCTTTAAAGAAAAATAATTAACAAATTTAGTCTTGTCACATGTTGATCACCTATCTATATGTTATTTCTTAATTTTTAAGATGTTTTATGAATTCATGTATTTTTTGTGTGTTATAATTTGACCAATGTTTTTTCCATTATGACCCACAGTGCAGTCCATGATTATGTTGTGCCATCGCTTTGCGATTATCTCTGTTGTACGTTATGTTGCTTTCTGTTGTGTGTTGCATGCAATTGTTTGTCTTGCTTCGTTCTACTCACGTTTAGTGTTGTCTCGCTGTTTAGTAACCAACAAATCCGTATGCTTCCTATGTTCGTTTTATGCTAGCGGGCACAGTACTGTAATGTAATAGGGGTTAGGTTTTATGTGTGTTTTACATGTTGTACCTTACCGTTAAATTCAATGTTCGTGTATAATTTTGAACTAACTAAACGTACTGTGTGTAGTTCTTCGTGGTATGGCTATTCTATAAGATAAAGGAACTTAAAGATAAACTAAATTTCACCAACTTTCTTATGCCTACATGCACTCCTAACTCGTAAACTTTGTCCTGCTTTCAATGATTTTTTTTGTTCTATTGTTTTTTTCTTTGTATATATGTAACCTGACGGCAGTCGTTGGTAAGCTGACGGCTGTCAACTTTATTGCGCAAGCCGTTTGCGACTACGTGTGACCGGGGGTGATGCACGTCCACCAGTGCTGCCAGTCTGTCGGTTTGTCACGTCCGTGACAAGCGGATTGGAGATAATGAAACCAATGAGTATAGGACCAATTATTCCCGGCTGGAACAAAAGGGGGGGGGGAAATAAAAGGGGGGGGGGTGGTAGGAGGGAGGAATTTGTTGTTAGGGGTTTATTTGGGAGTTCTTTGTGGGTGGGGGTGTGGGTTTTTGTTTTTTTGTTTTTTTTTTTTTTTTTTTTGGGGGGGGGGGGGGGGAAAAAAAAGGGGGGGGTGGGGGGGGGGGTCAGAAAAGAGGACAACAAAGGAGTGCATTAATTTTCTTAGCTTCATCACTCCCAACGACCAATAAACAGCCTCCCGCACTATCCCAGCCAACTTCCAACTTAAGATGTCTATGAAGGTCTATGAAGGTCTATGAACATCTATGCTTAGAATGCTCATTGTGCGCATCTACACAACGATGAAAATTTGTAGTCGAACTTATTGATCAGCTGAAATAAAACCATACACTGGATCACTTCTATAACTACAACCGATTTACCAATCAATCTAAAGTGTCGCAATAATTATCGACTCACCCTTTAACGGAATTAAAAGGACATAATCCAGCCCACTCAAAAGCTCTCTATAAGTTTTTCTTGTTTTCAAGTATGAAATGTTCTTTCAACTTTTAAATAAAATATACTACACTTTCGATCCATTTGGGAAACTGAAATGAACCGCAATATCAAATTTTCCCAAGATAAAACGACCCAACTTCGTAAGACCTATCCTAGCACGCTCCTATGCTTAGATTCATATTTAATTCACGAAACAAGACAATCTCTCCCTCTTAGAAATATGACTTACCACAGTTTGTAGTAGCACCAGTATTACTCAAAACCTTACCGAAAGAAGAACTTTTGATGCCCATCAGCTCCATCAAGTAACCTACAACGCAAAACAACTCATGACTCATTCAGCCTCTTCGCGGCCACATTTGCCGCCACGTGACACAAATGTTCCTGTCACAGAAGTTCTGCCGAGACGAGCGCAAAAGTTGTTCTATCTCGTCATAACCGAAAAAAAAAGCAATCCCAATACCAGAAGTCAAAAGACGGAAGATTACGATGTCATTAGTAGAGACAAAAAATAGAACATACACCCCCCCTCCCCCTCCATCTATCAACAATAAACTTGTAACTTTCCCGCAAAATGATGGTTGACATAAATCTCGACGTTCCTTGCGGGTTCCGAGGTGGAAAACATTACCGCGCCCGTGTAGGAAGCGGAGGACATGTCGAGATTTTCCATCACCTTGCGGGTTTCCATGATGATGTCATCTGTTGGGAGTTTTGCGATGCTTGGAGAAACTTGCGGTTCCAGTTCGTTTCGTTTCGTTTCATTTCGTTTCATTGGTCCGAGGAGGGAAACGATGTAATCGGAGGAAATTGAGCGTGGGTCGGAACATGACCACGAAACATGCCCCCCCAAGGTTATGCGTGAAAGACAGATGCGCAAATGCTGCCGGACCCTTGGCGAATCAGATTGTGTCAATCGATGAGTGCAGTTTGACGCGCAACCCAACGCCTACTAATAGCAATTAGTGTAACCGACGACGACGATAGCAGCACGCGAAGGTCGGCGGCCCATAAAGTCTGCCGCGAGACTTGCCATATGGCATAAATTTATGAGCTTTATTACTTCGAATCCAATTATCGTGCAGCACCGTCCGGCGAGGAGGGGGAACCGTGGTGCAGTAAACCCCTGGACGACATTGGCGTAAGAAGTAATTAATCGACTGAAAGCGACCCACCGCCAACATCAATCATCTCACCATCGAACGATACAATTAGATAGAAGCTACCGCCACCCGTCGTCGTCTGAGCCTGTTGTGGGCGACAGCAACAATCACAAACTTCACACTGCATGTGCATCATCCTCTTAGAGTCGTACGAGCATCGTCAACAGGTCAACCGGGCTCGAGTGGAGTGGCCATCATCGTCATACTCAGAGCGTGGCACCGATAGGTTCAGCCAGTGTGATGGGCTAATTTGAATTTTATTATCCGTGTAACGGTCGCTCAGCTGGTGTGATACAAGTTTTGTTTTGATGGGTCTATCGGGTGCTGGCCAATCGTCGGCGTCGTCGCCGGTCGGCAGATGGTCATCACGTCACGTATATGTTTTAGTGGAACTATAATACCAGATATGGTAAAGTTCACCCGGTGGAGCGTTGTTTGTTTTGGTCCGGTCCGAAAGCTATTACCTGCACGAGTCGGAGCAGACTTTTTGCCATCACAAAGTTGGGAGAAGTGGTTTGAATGGTGCGATGTCGGCCGTTGATCAAAGCTGTTATTTCCAGTATAAGGATCGAACTTTTACGACGCATTGTTTGTTTTGACCACAGTTGGGTGGGTCTGCTATTCAAGCGATAGTTTGTGGCTACTTAAAACGCATCATAGTTCTTGAAACGTGATAGCCTATCAATATTCGGGCTAGACTGATTTACAAACCTGTCAAAATTATTGTAGAACATTTCAAGAATAGGTAAGTGTTTGACATTATTTTATACCGGTTCTGCCCAATCCTCAATGCACTCAGGATGCACTTCCAAAGCAATAAATTGAGAGTTTTCCAAGTCTGTTACATTGTTGGTGTTATACAGAAGAAGTTTGCCCAGGGATGTTGCGAGATAATGAAATCCATAACATTCATCGACCTGATCAGGGATCAAATTTGGTCATGACATGTGTTTTGCTTGGGTTTGCATTTGTGCTTCGTATTTCACGACAAAGCCAAGAAAAAGCAACTTTATTAGCGAATTTATTCATTTTGAATCCAGTTTTAACTCAGACGATCCCAGGCTTATTTGCATTGTTACTCAAGCAAGATTCCACAGACGAGAACACACCCAATGTTGATGTGGAATTCCTTTGGCATCAGAAGCATTATTCAAGTTGAACCTGAATCAAAAGTACGTATAAAAACCCGATGGTGAGACTGAACCTTTCTTACACTTCACCAGACATTTCATATATTCAGTCTATAGAATGACCTTTTAGAAAATCCGAACCGTCAATTTTGATTATTTATGAGGGTTCAACATGCTAAATAAGTACACATAAATGTAAATGAAGAGTTTGTTTAATTTTAAATCATTCTCGTTGCAGTTCAAAACTGGTTTTGAACTGCAACGAGTATATAATCATCTCACAATCTCTCTATGAGGGATTATCCAATCATGATAAAATTTTGACCAGTTTTTTGAGGATTTTGTAGCTTGAGGCCAACAGAAATAAAATCGGTACAAAATAGCTCAGTATGTAATCCCCTGCCCTTCGGTTCAGAAAGGGGTATGGGCGCGTTCTGTCGAGTCGGTCGCGGAAGATTTCATGTGTGAGTGGGCTGTCACATCAACGTTCAAAAGTGCCTGAACCAAATGGACAGCTTGTAATGATCACTTGAAGATGCGATGGGGGATCATTGCCCTGATGTTCCAGAATGTAGCACGCCATGGGATGTTTCTTGTCTTCTATATCTAAACGGGAGGGAGTTGAGTAAACAAGTGGAAATTAATCGGAAATGATCTCTCATACGCATCCGTTGAACCATTCTGAACGGCCGTTGTGAGAATATCACCATGAAAATCTCACATGCGCATGGCATGTTGCCGGTTTTAATGCTTTCTTTCTTCCTGTTCTCTTCCCTATGCCATGATCGCGAGCGGTACCATACCTGAAGTGGACATTACATCCCATCGAGGCAACGATTGCAAAGGAACGGAAACTTGTAAGAAATAACATAGGTTATAAGTGAGTAAAAACTAACAACACACTTGCACATCATCAAGGTAAGAACTTTATAATTAAATTTTCTAAATTGCAAAATAATACAAATAATCGAGACTCACCACGCACTATATTATGCGATGGGTGAACTTATATGACATTAAAAGACTAGGAGTTGGTTTCAGACAAATATAACAGACACAATGAAAGGATAGGAAGAACAAAATTGAATGATGTAGAACACACGAAAATAATAAGACAAACATAAATAAACCAGAAGAGGTAAGACGAAATGACACCAGACAAAAAACAACATAATGGAGAGAAAGGAGAAGCAAACTTGGGAAATGTAACACCTTTTGAGGCAGTGTCAACAGCGTCTCTATGGACGACATGATCCTTGCACGGCTGGTGAAATGCTTCAAAAGGAATTAAGTTATATCAGTCTAACACACAAGGAACAGTTCTATGGCTTCTTATTTTTGGTTCGAGAAAACTGCTTCGGAAAAATCTCAAAACGAATAAATGACACACCAACGGACTAGACTACAAAAGACAAGGAATATCGAAACCAATTATTTAAGCTGTAAGCGTGACACTGACTATCAAAATATCATATAGACAATGGAAAAAAAAATCAAACGAAAGGACTCAAAATGCTCAAACGTGGCTCCTTTCGAGTCATTTGCAACAGCGTCTTCTTGGACGACATGTTCCGTGTACGGCTGGCAAAATGATTCGAAAGGATCTACGCAACGATATCATCAAAGGCCTGGTGTAGAGGTTTCTACTCTATTCAGAGTCCAGCCAGTAAACCCAAAAAAAAAAATAGCTCAGTATGTAATCAGAGACTGAACTGTTTGATTATAATTAAAATACGCCTTAAAATATCGTAAAAAATAATAGTATTAATAATGAGAGCCGCCCCTTTCAGAGGGCGGAGGGTTCTCGAACCATCACAAAATCTTCCCCGGCCTCAGAAACCTCTGCATACAAATTTTCACGCCGATCGGTATAGTAGTTTCCGAGTCTATAAGAATCAGACAGACAGACAGACAGAAATTCATGTATATATATATATAAATATATTGGAATCCTGCGTCCAAAACCCCCACACGCCCCTTCCAGAGGGCGCAGGGGTTTCATACTACCATAGAAACATTTCTTGCCTTCAAAAACCTCCACATGCCAAATTTGGTTCCATTTACTTGATTAGTTCTCGAGCTATGCACAAATTTGAGTTTCATTTGTATGAAAGCACCCTCTCTCTTTCAGAAAGAGGAGGAGTCTTGAACCACCATAGAAATCTTCTTGCCTTTAAAACCCCTCACATGCCAAATCTTATTCGAGTTGCTTGATTAGGTCTCGGGTTATGATGAAATGTGTGTCTCATTTGTATGAGAGCGCCCCTTCCTGAGAGAGAAGGGGTCTCAAACAATCATAAGAACCTTCCCCAGCCCCAAAAACCCCTTCATATAAATTTTCACGTTGGTCGGTTCAGAACTTTCCGTGTCTATAAGGGTCTGACAGACAGAAATTCATTTTTATGTATATAGAAATCTAGCCTTCAAAAACCTCCATATGCTAAAAGTGGTTTCATTTACTTGATTAGTTCTCGAGTCATGCAGAAATTTGCTTTTTATTTGTAGGGGAGCCCCCTCCCCTTCAAAATGGGGAGGGGTATTGAACTGCTATAGAAACATTTCTTGCCTCCAAAAACCTGAACATGCCAAATTTGGTTTCATTTGCTTCATTGGCTCTCGAGTTATGCTAAAAATTATGTTTTATTTTTATGGGAGTCTACCCTTCCAGAAGGCGGAGGGGTCTCAAACCACCTTAGAAACATTTCTTGCCTTCGAAAACCTCCAAATGCCAAATTGGGTTCCATTAATTTGATAAGTTCTCGAGTTATTCCGAAATTTGTGTTTCATTTGTATATAAGCCCTCCTTTCAGAGAAGGGAGGGGCTCGAGTCAACTTAGAAACATTTCTTGCCTTCCAAAACCTCCACCTGCCAAATGTGGTTCCATTTGCTTGATTAGTTCTCGAGTTATGCAGAAATTTGTGTTGCATTTTTATGTAAACCCCCCCTCCCTCCCCCTTCCAGATGGCGTAGGAGTCTCAAACTTCCATGGAAACATTTCTCTCCTTCAAAAACCTCCACATGCCAAATTTGGTTCCATTTGCTTGATTAGTTCTCGAGTCATGCAGAAATTTTTGCTTCATTTGTATGGGAGCCCCCCCCCTTCCAGAGATGGGAGGGGTCTCAAACTATCATAAGAAACTTTCCCGGTCGGTATACTAGCTGAACCCGGTGCGTGCGCTGCTACGCTTGCATTTAAATGAATGCAAATTTAATAGAACTGGCACTTTTATGGGTTGGTTTTCGGAATGAGTTTTTTTCTTGACTAAGAAGGGATTCAAACTTCTATCAGAACATGCTCCTAACCCGAGAAATACACATTTTGTGTTTCAGTTACCTGGATAATTCTCTTTTTTGGTTGCAATTTGAGGTTCATTTGTATGATAGCCCCCCCCTTCCAGAGGGCGGAGGGGTCTCAAATCACCATACAATCCGAACTTCATTTCTGACGTAGAAAATAAAGGTATTCTGCTTCCAGTCGTTGGGGATAATATGACATTACAATTAATTTTTGAAAAAATTGCCAGCCTTGGATTTAATCAAATTAATCATGTAAACAATCAGCAAAATTGTTATTTAGATTTTTTGCTGACAAACATTCATGAGGATTTTTGTGTTAATGAATGTCTGACACCCTTATGGAAAAACGAAAAATTTCATACTGCAATTGAATATTCTTTATTTGTTCAATTCACGGTCCAACGACTATGAATATGAGGAAATATTTGATTACAACAAAGCTAATTACGAGAACATAAAAATTAAGCTGAATTCAATCAACTGGCAGTCAATTATACGAAATGAAGTACATATTGAAAGCGCTGTTGATGTCTTCTACAGGTTTTTATTTGAAATAATTAATGAGAACGTACCTCTTAAAAGGAAAAGACGCAGAAATAACTCCAAATATCCAATATGATTCAACAGGAATATCATTAATTTGAAAAATCGGAAGCAAAAGGCTCACAAAATTTACAAAAAATATAACTCTAGTTTCAATCTGCAAATTTTTTCGAATATCTGTGATCATCTTAATTCAGCAATTAATTCCAAATTGGAAGAGAATAATTTCAGAACAGAGAGCGAAATCAAATCATGTCCTAAACAGTTTTCAAGTATGTCAGAACAAAATTAAAATCAAATAACTTCCCTTCAAAAATGTATCTTCATGACCAAAACGCTGGAAACCCTGGTGAGATTTGTGACTTGTTTGCAAAGTTTTTCCAAGAAATTTACACAACATTTTCAGATGATGATCGCGATCTCGATTATTTTTCATTCTTTCCTGCATCTCCAAATGACATTAGAGTTAGTTAGGTACATGTTCAAGACATTCTTGCTGGTTTGAAAAATCTTGATGCTGCGAAAGGTGCGGGACCTGATGGAATTTCTCCAGCATTTATGAAAAATCTTGCATTTGAACTAACCTTTATTTTAGCTTTTTATGATTTAAAATCCCCTTTATTGTAGCAGGTCGTTTCCCATAGAGTGGAATAATTTGCGAAAACGATTTGGCTCAGGCTTCTAATATTGTCACTTGTGATCATCAAGTTCCATTTTGAAGCCCAAAAACGTTTGGGGAAGAGAGACTCATACCTAATACCTATTTATTAGTCAGGAAAAAAAAATCTCGATAAACAAGTTCGCACTTACTGCATTAGAACTGTGTTTCTCTTCGATTGACAGAATAAACCCAATAGAGGTCGAAGAGCCCGCCTCGTTCACGAAATGTTAAAATAGGGAGGAGGCAGTCCATGCTACTATAAATGTTTTATTGGTGCCTGATGGCTTCTTTTCAGTTATATTTTATTTATATTTAGTATATTTTGCAAGATATTTCAACTTTACACGGTGTTCAATAAGTTCGGATACACTTTCAAAATTTGTTAAAAAAAATGAAAACATGTTTTTTTATTTTTTGGATTTATGTTATTGAAAGCTATGTTTACAAGGAACGTTTACAACATTTCTCTTGGAATGACCCCCCTTTGTACTCCTTAACGAGCTTCAAACGTTTCTCGAACGCGTCGCAGGCGGCACGCACGGACTGCATGGGCATTTCGTCCCAGATTTTGAGAATTACCGTCTTGAAATGATCCAAAGTGCTGACCTTGTATTCGTTCAGCTTCGCCATCATATAGGACCAAACAAAAAAGTCGAGAGGATTCAAGTCCGGGGAGCTGGGAGGCCACAAAGTTTTGTCCAGAAAGTCGGTTAAATTGTCCCGACACCAGGCTTGAACCACATTTGCCGTATGGGCTGGTGCACCGTCCTGCTGGAACACGTAGTGCTCATCGCCGTAGAGGCTTCGGAGACTGGGGGCAACAACCTTTTCCAAAACCTCAGTTTTGTAGTACGCCGCGTTGATTTTGACGTTTTTTTCAATAAACACCAAGGGTAGCTTACCACGTTTGCATACTGCCCCCCAAACCATCACCGACGCGGCACTTTGGAACCGAGGGATGTTTATATTGGATTCAGGAATGCTGTCCCTCGATGGCGCCCACACCCGGTCATTTTGCACATTGTGCGGCTGCTGCAGCACGAACAGTTTCTCGTCCGAAAAAACAAACTCCTGACCAGCGTGCCGAGAGAGGATCCTCTTAGCTCGATCCAACCGCTTTTTGCTGGTAGCCTCCGAAACGCCATGGACCTTACGTTTTTTGTAAGGCCTGAAACCAAGGTCCTTGGTGAGTATGGTGTGAGCGGTTCCAATGGAAACGTTGAGATCTGCAGCCGTTTTCCGGATTGAGCGGTTCTTTTTGCGCCGAATTCGCTCCCTCACGATCTTGATGACCCGTGGCGTCCTCGCTGAACGCGGCCGACCGGATCTCGCACGGTCATTGGTCGAGGACGTCTCCCGGTATCGCCTGATGGTCGTGTAGACAAAGTTCCGCTTGACCCCATGCGATTTCAGCAGCCGGAATATATCGCCGGGTCGCTCACCGTTCAAAAAACGCTTAATTACGAAGTCCCGATACTCTTTCATCGCGCGTAACAAACAAACAACAACTAACAGAATGTCAACACCGCGCACATTCGGTAGCGTATGAATGAAGCTAAAGCTGACACCAATACCAATGCAGAATATGTACATGGCGCATACCTACGCAATGATGAAAACTTGTATTCGAACTTATTGAACACCGTGTATATCTAGCATCCCAAAGCTTTTTGAAGCTATCGTCGATAGAAAACTGTTTAGCCAAGTAGATAATGTTATAACAAATTCGCAGCATGGATTTTTCAAAGGACGCTCAACTTCTACAAACTTGTTAGAATTCGTGAGCTATTCATTAAACGCAATGGACATAACCATGGCAAAACGCTGTTCACTGATTTTAGCAAGGCTTTTGACCGTATTAATATTCCTCTGTTACTCTACAAGCCAGGAAAAACAGGATTTGAGGATCAATTTCTTAAATGGATACATTCGTATTTAATAAATCGACAATAGGTTTAATGGGAAAAAGTCACACCCTGTCCATGTATTATCTGGAGTTCCCCAAGGCTTGCACCAAAGACCTCTCCTTTTTATTTTGTTTGTCAATGATATTTCTAACATTCTTAAGTAGGTCAGAATTCTCATCTATGCAGACATGAAACTATTTATGGAAATTAAGAATGACCAAGATCATGTAACTTATAAAAACGAAATATTATTATTTGACATATGGTGCAAAAAAAGCTGACTAGAAATAAATGTTAAGAAATGTAACCTAATTACTCTCAGTAGAATACGAAATACACCACAAATTACTGTTTCTTTAGGAACTGAAATTGTAGAAAAATGCGAGAGAGTCAGAGATTTAGGTGTTATTGTAGATTCTAAGCTTAATTTTATCGACCATTACAACACAATTATCCATAAAGCAACCAATATGCTAGGTTTTATTAAACGTTTTGGTCAAAACTTTCATGACCCATATACGATCAAAACATTGTACGTTGCATATGTCAGATCTCTTCTAGAGTATTGTAGTGTCATATGGTCTCCTTTTATGAAAACACAAGAAGAACGATTGGAATCAGTACAAAAACAGTTTCTCTTGTATGCTCTCCGTAAATTAGGCTGGACAGCATTTCCACTTCCGTCTTACGAAGCACGATGTATGCTTATTGACATTCAAACTCTTAAAGAACGAAGAGAATTTGCCATGATCTCTTTTGTTAATGATATTGTATCACATCGCATTTCCTCCCCTAACTTATTATGTAGTCTAAATGTTTACACCCCCTCGCGGAATTTGAGGAATCGGAACTTGTTTGCGTTAAATACCAATCGGACAAACTATGCAAAATTTGGACGAATTAACCGAATGATGTCTCTCTATAATCTGCATTGTGAATCAATTGACTTAACAATGTCACGTAAAGGGTGTATTCGATAAAAATGGCACACACATATATACTCATCAAAATTAAACTGATTATCGGATTTTCTTGAAATTTTCAGGGAATGAAGAACTACTAATGAGTTTTGATTTACAACATTTGTTTTATTCAATTTCGTCTCCCATCCCGAATGCCCGCACCTTCCTTTTCACTCCACCCATCAAATTTTGTACAACCGATTTTTCCAGTGTTTTTGTTGTTTTTACCCAAATTTTCTTCAATTCTAGCTCTGTTTTTATAGTTTTGGGATGTTTGCGAAGTTCCGTTTTCATAATTGCCCAGAATTTTTCAATTGGACGAAGTTCCGGTGAATTTGGCGGGTTCATATCCTTTGGCACAAAATTGACTCCGTTGGCTCGGTACCACTCCAATACGTTTCGAGCGTAGTGGCAGGATGCTAGATCAGGCCAAAATAGAGTTGATCCTTTGTGCTTCTTAATGAATGGCAAGAGACGCTTCTTAAGGCACTCTTCCGTGTAAATCGCACCGTTTATTGTTCTGGAAGTGATGAAGGGAGCACTTATTTCACCACATCCGCAAATCGCCTGCGAGATTAGATACTTCTTTGCAAATTTCGATAGTTTCTTCTTTCGAACATCCTCCGGAACATCGAACTTCGACTTGGCAACGAAATATTCTTGCCCAGGAAGTTGACGGAAGTCGGCCTTGACGTATGTTTCGTCATCCATCACGATGCAACCGGATTTGGTGAGCAGCTTCGTGTAAAGTTTCCGGGCGCGGGTTTTCGCAGTGATGTTTTGTTTTTCATTCCGGTTTGGGGCTTTTTGCACTTTGTAAACATGTAACCCAGCACGCTTCATGGTTTTCTGCACAAAACCGACTGACACCTTAGACTTTTTAGCGACATCTCGAATTGACATGTTTGGACGGTTCTTGAATTGTTGTACGACTTTCCTGGCCATTTTACTGTCCATTGGACCACTTTTACGACCACTCCCTTCCTTCCTTTGGACACTCAGACGCTCCTTGAAGGTTCTTATTACACGAGACACAGTTGTATTTGCAATTCCAAGCCTTTTAGCAATCCACCGGTGGGACGCCCCTGGATTTTGATTGTGAGTGCACAACATTTTCTCACGGACAATTTCTTGTTTCGACGACATGACTGGAACTACTGAATGTATAACTATGAAACTTGGCAGATGTAAATAATACACTATGGATAAGATCTACTCAAATTTCTAGGTTTTTTACTCATACGATTCAAAAGTTACAGAAGATTTTCTGTGTGCCATTTTTATCGAATACACCCTTTATCACCTTCGACACTCAGATTAGACTGTAAGCATGTTGTCTGCTACTTAAGTTCGTGGAAAACTACTTTTTTTTCGTTAAAAAAAGCTTAGCAGAACCGCCGCGAAAACTACACCTGAAGCGTGCGAATTAGTTTCAATGCTTTTAGTTTGTTGTTTGTAAATATTGAGCTGTCAAAATCATAGGGTGGCCATAATTTGAAACGTTTCAATAGGGTGGCTACAAAAATCGTGCTTTTTTACAGATTTTCCGGGAAAACCGAAGGGGATGCATTATGCCTTTTTATAAACTTAATGCGGTTATTGACATGGACCCTAGTGCCCTAGTGTAGAGTGTCGTTAAGCATGTGAAATAAAACAAAAAATCTGCCAAAAAAGCAATAAATGTATGAGTTTAAAACAGACGTCCTACGAACTATAACAACCAGACTTAGTACATTGGCATATTAGCATGCTTGAAATATCTTCGCTCAATCTTGTTACCATGCCCATTCAAATTGCCCCGCAGAAAGCGATAGCCGAGAATGCGCAACCATTTCATCGTTTTCTCCATTGTGCTTTTTTTTCGGAAACGACCTTCGCTACTTGTTGCTCCCATCACTTTCCACCTCATACCCTTCCTGGCTGTCTTGGAGAACGTCAACCACCATCATGGGCCGGGGGGTATCGCGTGAATGGAATCTCAAATGGGCCACCATTAAACACAGAGAGTCAACATTTTCCACAACCATTAGGCGCACGCAGGCATCAGCCGGCCTCCCTATCTTGAGCGGCGGTGGATCGATCGAGGGGGAAGAGGACATTTAAACGTATTCGACACGCACAGATTGCCAACACTAATGGCACGTGCTGCTGCTTCCAACAGTCAATTTTGAAGGCAGTAATGGAGGTAAGTTGTCACCGAACGACGGGCGACAGGTGCGCTACATGGTTACTTCGCAAGTCGTCAATTTCGCCCTGTGATTGACAATCGCGATAAATCAAAATTGATATCGTAAACATCGTTTTCACGTCGTTTTCATTTTCGGTGTGTGGGCGTTGGATTGAAGTTGACAAACGAAATCACACCCGTGAGCATCCGGTTATCGAAAGATTTATGAGTTTCCAGGTAATTTTCCGCCGCCCTGCTCGCCGGATGATGCTGTTGGTTCACTTTTCTAGTTTGTGACAGCCAGCGCAGCGGTGGATGACCGACCACTCGCCATCTAATGGTACATGTTATACAATGCGTAAACAAGCGAGTAACTTCGAACGACGACGATGTTCCGCGTCCATGGTAAGATTTGTATTCGCTGTTAAACCAACAAATGGGAAACAGTCGAGGGGGAGGGCGGGTTCGGTCGCAGAAAGTTACTAACGAGCATACATTGGACATTTGGAACGACAAACGGTCCTCGTCCAAATTCATCATTCAAGTGTGTGTGTGTGTGTTTGTTTCGGAGCGAATTGCGTACCCCCGAGCGGGGCAGCACCGCTGAGCTGTTATTTATCGAGCAAGCAAACCAATTAAAGCAGTCTTTAATTTGTTTATGATCGCTTGGTTCAATATTTAGAGTTCTGTTCCGCGCCCGGCCGGCTAATGAATTGCTGCGATAAAGACATCACACGTACTTGGCGGAAAATGTGGGGAATTCTGGTGGATGGGAAGGCGTTTCGGGAGAAGGTGGCGTGAAAATTTCTGTTGAATCATCGGGGCTTGGGGAAGGGTCCTAATCGGGTTACTACTTAGTTATTAATCTTATTCATGAACATTTTCACTCGAGCTGATTGGCTAGGAATGCATCATTCCCTTTGCAAGTGCAAATGTGTTCGTCTAAAAATAACCACATTCCGAGAGTGATGGACGCTTGAGTTGAAATGTAATTACAATCTAGCGCATGCATCAACGGAGCAGAAGAAAAAAGGCAACAATGAATTAACTTCCACCACGCCGCTTCCCTACCCGGGGAATGAACATCGTCGGCTGCAGTTCTACCCAGTCAATCCGTCAACTCCGTCCGTTCCCGTCTGCTTGACTTTATGCTAACTTTGAGCTTTCAGTTAGTTTCGCCGGGTGGGTTTCACCATTTCTTGGTAGCAACGAAGCTGCTGGCTGTAACAGCAGTATAACTCATCAATCACTGCTTCGTAACGATTTTTCGTGACACGGAACTCAGCTCCTCTGTGCTGGGAGATGGGTCGAGAGCGAGAGTTTGAGACGGAATCAGAATATCGATTGTCGTTCGTATGCTGTTGGGTTCGGGACTTTTAACTACGACACGCAACCGGGTGTCATTTAAAAAAAAAAGGGGAAGTTTGCTGATTTCCACTTCCGATCCACTTCCTAGTATCTTGCTATGAAGTACCTGGTGATCAGTCACCCCCCATTACCTGTCGATCTGCCAAATTTTGGTAAACCGACTGCTTAGAACTATCTCGAATAGTAATATTCCACCCAATTATTTACGGGTTTACGATGATTAGTTCATGCCGGACTATTCGGGGTGCGGTGCAACTGGCGTTCGATGTTCTGTTGCTTGAAGGAGCGGTCCCATGCTTTTGGCGGATAGTGCTAGTTACATATGTATACTTACAGCGTATCATTAACCAAAACGAACCTGCCTTACCTTACTAATCAGACTAAGGCCGGTGTGGCCCCTTCTGTACACAGAAGTTGTCTCCATTGTAATCGGTCCATGTCTGAACCTCGCCAGCCTCGATGTCTACGAAGAGTCCGCAGGTCGCCTTCTACTTGATCCATCCACCTTGCTCGTTGCGCTCCTCTTCTTCTTGTACCCGTCGGTTCGTTTTCCAGAACCATTTTCACAGGGCTGTCGTTCGACATTCTTAAAACATGCCCAGCCCATCGTAGTCGACCGATTTTATCGATGTGTGCGATGGGAGGTTCTCCCAGCAACTGGTGCAATTCGTGGTTCATTCGCCTCCTCCACGTTCCGTCTTCCATCTTCACCCCACCGTAGATCGTACGCAGCACCTTTCGTTCAAAGACACCAAGGGCGCGTTGGTCCTCCACAAGCAATGTTCATGTTTCGTGGTCGTAGACAACTACCTGTTAATGTCTTGTAAGGTCTGTATCCACATTAATCCGGACACCTCCAAATCATTGTAACTTTTGAAATATTGCACGTAAAGGATAAGAAACATTTCACTTTGGTATAGGCGAGAGTCTATGATGAAAAAGACTATGATTGATGTTTACATTTCATGTTTAGTATTCAAGATGGCGACGAAAGAAAAACAAGTGCGCGAGCGAATTTTGTACGGGCGTGCGGAAAATCCTGACTTGTCAATACAGGACCTTGCAAAAACATTGGATTTGCCTAAATCCACTGTTCGCGATGTGCTCAAATCATTTTCGGAACGTTTGACGGTGGAGAGGAAACCGAGAAGTGACAAAAACATTGGACGCGCTGATCCTATCATGGACCGAAAGGTGAAAAGGTGATATTAACAAAAAACCCAAATCTATCCATTCGAACGGTGGCTCGTAAAATAGGGATGTCGCCTGGTTTTGTCCAAAAATCAAAACAACGTTTGGAACTTAAGTCGTATAAAGTAAAAACAGTTCCAAATCGCAACGACAAACAGAACTTGGCAGCAAAATCACTGGCTCGACGTTTGTACTGCGAATATTTGACGAAATTTTCAAGCGTTGTTATGGACGATCCGAAACGTATGTCCAGAGGATCTCAAGCAGCTTCAAGGGCTGGCTTTTTATTCTGCTATGGCCAGAAATGCTACAGCTGAGCATTTCAGAACGAAGAAGGCATCGAAATTTCCCAAAAAATACCTTGTATGTGGCAAGCAATTTGCACGTGTGGCAAAAAGAGTAAATCTTTCGTCACTACAGGCACAATCAACAAGGAGATCTATCAGAAAGAGTGCCTGCAGAAGCGATTGCCGCATCATAAAAGTCACACAAGAAGCCTTTCAAGTTCTGGCCTGATTTGGCATCATGCCACTATGCTAAAACTGTGATGGAGTGAAAACAAGCCGATCAAGTGAACATTGTACCAAAAACCTCAAACCCGCCAAATTTTTTTGAGCTAGGACCAATCGAGAGATATTGGGCTCTGATGAAGCGGAAGCTTTCTGGAAAGAAGCCCTGTTTCCAAGACATCAAACACTTCCAGCAAATTTGGACGAAGGCGAGCTTTTACCGATTTCTGAAGAGTCACATACAAACCCTAATGAGACGGAATTTAGCGCAAAGTTCGAAAATTTTCTGCCAAATACCGAATAACTATGTTTTGTCTTCACGAATTGTTAAAACACATCCCATGAATCTACGAAATAAACAACTACATTGGAAATATAATGCGAAATTTTATGTTTTATTCATGTTTGGCGGTGTCCGGATTATTGCGGATACAGACCTTAGATGGTCAACTTTGTAGTTCGGCGAACTTTGTTTGATCTTAGCGTCCTTCAATACCGATGTCAAATCAAGCGGTGCTGCTGGGGCGTTAGCGACTCGTGAAAGGAAGTTCCAGAAGAAGAAGGACAAATCCGGCGTGAAATGCTTCAAATGCGACAAGTTTGGGCACTACGCGTCCGAGTGCCATGTGAAGCTGAAGTCGAAGCCCGAGAAAGGATTCCACGGGAAGCAAACGGCTTTGATGGCGTTCGTGAAACCGAAGCTGGAGACGGACAACTGTATTTTGGACTCTGGAGCTGGACGGCACATGCGTAAATCCGAGCAGGCGCTCATCAACAAGAAGGATGTCTCGGAAAGCGTTTTTGTGGCCAACTCGACTGAAGTTCCTGTCCCGGCCGTTGGCAGCGTCAAATTGGATGCCGATGTAGAAGGTATGTGCAGTACTCTAGATATTGCTGATGTTTTGCTCGTTCCAGACCTGGCGGTCAACTTGCTCTCGGTGAGCCGTATTTGCAAGAAGGGGTTCCGCGTCAATTTCTCGAGGAACTCTTGCGAGGTAGCCAGCGAATCCAACGGTGAGATCATCGCGAACGGTACGGAGGTGGATGGGCTGTACAAGCTGAAGCAGTTCGAGCTAACCAGGGCGTTTGTTGCAAATCCCGGGGACAACCTGGAAATGTGGCACAGATGGTTCGGCCACCTGAATCTGGACAGTGTGAAGCAATTGCCATCAATGGTTGCTGGGATCGAAGTCCGTGGCCAGGACATACCAACGTGCGTCGAGTGTGCTGAAGGTAAGCATCACAAGCAACCGTTCAAGTCGGTGGGTATGCTGACTGTTCCAAAGGTTACCGAGTGTACGACTCAGCAACGAAGCAAGTGTTCGTGAGTCGCGATGTGGTCATCCTGAGCGAGGAGAGGGAACATCCGGAACAGACTGGCGAACCAGAACGGGCCGACGAAGATAGGGACGCCGAAACGACGCCATCTCCAGTTTTGGCATCCAAAAATGATGAAGAAGACGATTCCGATGCAGCTGTACTGCAGCAGTCCAGTGCACTCCCTCCGCAACCAACTCGGAACGTTTCTCAACCTACCACGAAGCGCAGCGCGAGGGAGCGCAAAGTACCAGGCAAGTATTCTGACTTTAAGGTGACGTACAGTATCCTTCCTCAGAATCTTGCCATTCCACAGGACCATCATGGCCAGGTGAGGCCAGCGACGTTCATCACTGCGCTCCCGTCACACGAAAAGGAAGAAGCTGTTGGACCGCAACACGATTCTGGGCATAGTGACTGGGAGCGCCCAGTCAGAGGCAAGTCGAGCAATAATTCGATTGGCAGCGGTGTGCTTCCACCATCCTCTACTCCACAGATTACTGGCGAACCCGAGACGCTTCAGCAGGCATTAGAACGACCGGACTGTGATGACTGGATTGGCGCAATGGAGTCCGAGCATCGGTCGTTGTGCGATAACGACACGTGGGAACCCGTCGATCTACCGGTGGGACGGAGAGCACTCAAAAACAAGTGGGTGTATGCGCTGAAGACGGATACGGATGGATCCATCGAACTACACAAGGCCCGACTGGTGATAAAAGGGTATTCACAAGTCGAAGGCGAAGATTACGACGCAACGTATTCTCCGGTGGTGCGGTACCTCTTGGCAATGGCGGCCAAACACGATCTCCTGGTGTGCCAAATGGATGCGGTGACTGCATTCCTGCAGTGCGAACTTCATGGAGAGGAGATCTACATGGAACAACCGGAAGGGTTCCAAGACGCGCGGGCACCGAAGAAGGTGTGCCGACTCAAGAAGGCCCTGTACGGGCTGAAGCAAGCGAGCCGAATCCGGAGCCAGGAGGTGGATCGGAAGCTCAAGGTGATGGGATTCATGCGATCCAACTACGACTCCTGCGTGTACTTCCGGTTCGGCGGCGGGAAGGTTATTATCATTTCCGACTATGAGGATGACTTCCTGCTGTTTCCAACGATCAAGCCCTGGTGGACGAAGTCAAGCATCAACTGTCTGCTGAGTTCTAGATGAAGGACCTGGGGGATGTCAAGCAGATTTTGGGACTGCGGGTCAGCCGATCCGATGGCATGGTAGCCATAGAACAAGAGCATTACATCGACAAACTCCTGCAGCGATTCCGAATGGAGAGATCCAATTCCGTGTCGACACCCCTAGACGTGAACCAAAAGTTGACGAAAACGATGCAGCCACAATCTGCGGAAGAGAAGGAGAAGATGAGAGGTACTCCGTTCAAGCAGCTTCAGCCACGAACCGGGATCTGCCCACTGGACTCCTGTCAAGCGAATTCTACGATACCTAAAGGGGACGAAGGACTACAAGCTGGCCTATTGGGCCGATTCCAAGCAGGACTTCCAAGGATACAGCGATGCGGATTGGGCGAACGACGTTGAAACTCGGCGTTTCATTACTGGCTACGTGTTCCTGCAGAGTGGAGGTGCTATCTCTTGGAGCTCCAAGAGGCAGTCTACCGTAACACTGTCCACTACCGAAGCCGAATATATGGCGCTCTCTTCTGCCACCCAGGAAGCGGCATGGTGGAAGGGATTCCTGCAAGAGCTCCATGGTGGCGAAATTTCCGTTCCGATCAACTGCGACAACAAGAGCGCAATCAGTCTGGCGGAGAAAGATGTAGGCTACTCTTCCAGAAGTACGCACATCGATATAAGGCACCATTATGTACGAGAACAAATTGAAGCCAAGACCATCTCCCTGAGTCATGTTCCATCGAATCTCCAGGCAGCAGATATTTTCACGAAACCGATTCCAAACTCGAAGCTGCTTGAAGATATGAAAACTTTGGGCATTCAGAAACTACCGCCACATATACAGCTTGGTGTAACAAATATTCCAAACAAGTTCTTTATTTTCGAATTATCTCAAAGTTGTTCATTAAGATTTAATGTCTTCACAATGAGGACACATCTCACAAAATTTTGCACCCCTGACAGCGCGTTCAATAGCTTGGTCAAACAGATCTAAAATCTCATTTCCTAGCACGAAGATCCCTTTACCCATTCCAACTGCATCGATACCCCCAGACAGTCCATCGACAGGGTTCATTCGATTAAGAACCGGTCGAACCCTACTTTCCAACAATGGGGGGCCCAAATTCGGTGCTATCTATCGTTCAAACGCAGATTGACATTTACCCAAATCCATTTCCCGCAAAACTTTAAAATGACTTGCCGAAAAAGCATGTTATCACTACGCCCCCTAGATGTCTTTCTCGGCAAAAGCTCTATTTATTCTAGGAACACCGATTTCTACTCTTCATGATGTGGTCTGTTTAATGTGTCTGTCATTGCGGGAAGATGCTGGTGCGTTCGTGCCGTTGATAAGTCATGAATTTGATGTGGGTAGGTGGGTATGGATTAGGCAGAACAAAAGACTTCACATTCCCAATGTCAACAAAGGACGACAGCGGCGTAAGCAGAGTTGAGAAATGGAATCCCATTAATCACGAAAACCTCAACCATCGTGTGTTCGAATTCCGAATTTGCCGGTGGCTTCTTGGCTGTCGGTGTAAGCCGCGCGCTGTAGTTGTTTTGAGCATAGTCGTCTGCTTTCATTATTAATTCGAACCGAAAGGGAAATTAAACTTCGGCTAGAAAATCGCACACGTGCCTGCTTGAACACACACACACACACACATACATACTAGAATGGCGATGCCGAAACGAAACCAAAGTTTTCCCCGCCCTTCCCGGGGCTCGGTTGCTCCGGGGAAATTTAAGCTAACTGAAATTAATTCTAGCTACCTTTGCGTTTCCCATTTGTTTTATGAGGATTTTGGCTTTGATCTCACGGTTCGAAATTGAAAAATAAAACGATCCGGGAAGAATCCTCACTCGCAGGAAGTTTAATTTCAAACGCGCACACACACACACTAGCGGTGGCGAGGAAGGAAAAGCGAATTTGAATGAAGAATTATCCGACCAAACATTATCAAGCTAGAGCTCTTCTCAAAAGAACAACAAAAATCATTTCTGCCAGCGCCGCAAGCCGCCTACTGGGAATTTCAGAAAGACCTATTGTTCGCTTCTCGGGATCTGCTAGTCGCCTTTGCTACAAGGAGCCAAATGTTTGTTGAACGAAATTTGGGGTTTTTGGCTTTTGTTTGCTGTTCGATAGTCCTTTTTTCCCAGAACCGAAAGCTTTGCGAAAAACTGTGCATCAAGAGGAGGAGTAGGGGGAGGGGGGGGGATGCTGAGATGAATGTAATCAATTGAATTAAGAATGGTTTTACAATCGCTGCTTGACGAGCTGCTTCTGGCGCTTGTTGAGTTAAGGAGGGCGGCGGAGGGATTTCCAAAAATTATCGAAGTCGAATGGGTATTATATGGCTTTCAGGGAGCGAAGAGGCGCGGCCACGGAGCGAAGTGCAAAACAAATCATGCATAATTAATGTCCTGAGTGAAGATGATCGGAGCTCCGGGGAAGGAGGGTGGCTGTTTGCCAAGACGCTTTGGGGTTCTGTTTGTTTGTTTTATTTATTTATTGGGTGTTTTGAAGCTGAATGACACTTCTTTCCCGCTTCGATGAGGGATTCTCCCTGTCGAGGATGGAAGTGTTGATTGATCTAGTTTTAATGAGAATTTTCTATCTTTGATGGAGTTAAGGAAGATGACAAAGACTGATTGAAACTTACCTTCGGAGGAAATGACACCCTTGGCAGATGGGGTCCTTGTGACAGTTGATGAGCTGAAAATGGGTAAAAACGAGTTGTTAATTATAACAATTACAAGTATTTACTAGGTTGATGTCATTAATGAACGATTTAAATTAAATTAAGATCATCCTAAAATCAAGGCTGGTAGTAACCGAAAGTCTAAAAGAGGATCTTTAGAGACTATATGCCTGACAAAAGAGACCAAAAAGTGACCAGCATGAAACCAAAAAGAAATAAAAGAGGAAGCAAATTGGAACATAATGATGAGTAGCAAGTGGTTAAAACATATATCTACATTTATTAACCATCTATTTTGTGGAGAGGCAAAAGCCATTTAGAACATGTAAAATGAGAAGACATAAGGCTTGTTCGCGACAAAATCTGGACACCCCTAATGCGTATAAGGAGTGTATCGAAAATAAGCAATCCGCAAACTTTCTTTCAAATTTGGTTGAAAACCGATATTTTATTCATACAAAAAATTGATCCTTTATTGTACGAGGTTAAACTTGAACATAATGAAGACCGGATGAAATTTAAGTTATTCCTTCAGGAATTTTCGAGCTTTGGATCGAATGCTCTTCATCAAGTTCCGGACAAGTGTTGCATCGCATTTTTTGGACGCTTGAGCCCAATTCTTTTTGAACTCCTGCATGTTCCCAGCTGCCTTACCAGTCTTCTTGAAGACCCTCTTCACGAATGCCCAGTAACGTTCGATGGGTCGAAGCTGAGGGCAATTTGGTGGATTGATATTTTTCTCAACGAAATCTATACCCTTTTCCGCAAGCCAATTGAGAGTGGTTTTGGCATAGTGAGCCGACGCTAAATCCGGCCAAAACAGTGGAGGTGTACTATGCTTCTTATATAAAGGCAACAATCTCTTCTGGAGACACTCAGATCGATAGATTTCCGCATTTATAGTTCCGGTAGTGTAAAAAATGGTTGACTTCAAACCACAGGAACATATTGCTTGCCATACCAGTACCTTTCGACCGAATTTCTCCACTTGAATCGACCTTTCCGCATCGCTCACATCCTCCCCAACGACGGCAGTAAAGTATTGTGGACCTGGAAGGGTTTTTGAGTCCTCCTTTACATAGGTCTCATCGTCCATCAAAACGCATGCATCCGGACGCTGCAAAAGACGCGAATACAATTTCCGGGCCCTTGTTGCTGCTCGCTTCTTCTGTTCTGCACTTTGTTTCGAGATTTTCTGCTTCTTGTAGGTCTTCAGGTGGTTTCGCCTCTTGATACGCTGGATCATTCCGACACTCGTTCCTGCTTTTTTGGCCAAATCACGTATTGACATTGATTTGTTCTTCATGATTAGAGATACCACTTTCTGCTCCAGTTTCGGGTTGGAAGAACCGGGTTTTCTGCCTCTTCCTGGTAGCTCATCCAAAGAATAGTGTTCCCCAAACTTATTAATGATGGTTTTAACACTCGCATGATGAATTCCAAACCGCTTCGCCAATTTTCGCATAGTAATACCCTTCTCACTTAGCCATGTGTCCAGAACCTTAATTTTCACTTCCTTTTCAATACGCGACATTTTGAAAACGCAGAATTTGAACCGCACAAACAAGTAAACAAAAGAAAGCTGACAGTCAAACGCACAGCATACAGTGTTCAGAGCATAAAAAACCATCACAAATACATGCGTACAACGCAAATGTATGTGGATAGCTTATATTCGGTACACTCCTTATCTCTGGAAATACTTCATCAACGCGTGAAATATTTCGCAGACTGATGAACGTATGTCTGTTAATTGTGCTAAATTTATTTTTGGTGATACTACAAACAATTAGATCGAAGATGGCGTCGAAAGAAGAGCAAGTGCGAAAAGCATTTGTGTGTGGTCGCAATGAAATCTGGATCTGTCAGTAAGAAAACTTGCAAAAAAGCTTGGTTTTCCTGCAAGCACTGTCCAAAACGTTCTTAAATTTTTCGGTACACGTTTGACAATAGCCAGGAAGGCTGTGAGCGGAACAAAAACGGATCTCAGGAACCACCAGAAGGACGCGAAGGTGAAGCAAATATTGCAGAAGAGACCAGATCTTTCGGTACGTACTGTGGCTAGAAAAAATAAAAATGTCCCCAACTTTCGTGCATACTTCCAAGCACCGGCAAAGTATGAAGTCGTTCAAGGTGAAAACTGTACCGAACCGTAATGATAAACAGAATGTGACGGCTAAAACCCGGGCTCGCAAGTTGTATCGCGAATATTTGACGAAGTTTTCCTGCGTGATAATGGGCAATGAAAACTATGTGCTGGAAGACTTTAAGCAGGAATGTCTTATTATACTGCCAAGCAACGGGACGGCGTAGGGGAGCATTTTAGGACGAAGAAAAAGGCCAAGTTTCCCAAAAAAAATTGGTTTGGTTTGGCAGACAATATGCAGCTGTGGTCGAGCAAGCCAAAGCTTCATCACTACCGGAACGGTAAACAAGGAAATATACGGTGAAGAATGTCTAGATAAGCGATTGTTACCATTCCAACGCAGCCATGACGCTCCTTCGCTATTCTGGCCTACTTTGGCATCTTGTCACTACGCCAAAGATGTTTTGGAATGATATAAAGCGAATGGAGTCCATGTTGTACCGAAAGAGGCGAATCCACCTAACTGCCCGAAGTTGCGACCTATCGAGCGGTATTGGGCTCTCGTGAAGAGAGAACTCTCTCAATATAAACAACAAGCTACAACTATAGAAAAATTTCGAAAATCTTGGAAAAAAGCAGCTAAATTGGTTGCAGAGAAGTCTGCACAGACCCTAATGGCTGGAGTAAACTCAAAAGTTCGTAGTTTTAAGATGACTAATAGTGCACAATTAAATCAATGAAAAATGCATCTTGGATTGAACTAACAGCAAATTTGTTTTATTCCAAATTTAATCTGTCCAGATTTTGTCACGAACAAGTCGCTCTATGATACTGGTAAAGTTGATAGGTAATTGAGGTATTCTTTGTTTACAATATCACTACAGCTCACTACAGATTTTGTGCCTTGAAGCTTGAGGGATCGCATAAGGACTCTATCGAAAATAAACTTGTTTCTTCCGTTTACCATTGTTGCTGCATGCAATTGTTTGCATTCCAGAATATCAATGGTAGACGAAACAGAACCTTCCATAACGCCTTCACACGTCAGACTTACTGCAGAAACCATACCATCTATCTCCACATCCCTAGATGGGATGTAAACGTAATACTCCACATTATAACCTACGTCGCTAGCAATTTAATTTAAAATTTTATACGTAGGCGCAGTAGCACGCAGTTTGTTACGATTGACCTGATGAAATTCGGTCTCCGGATAACGACGCGTCAAGTTCCGTTTATTGCCCAGAAACGCAGAATGATACTTGTCAATAAAACACTGTCGGTGTGCTGATTCCTCCAAATATCAGGTGATATAAAGTTAGACCCCTTAACTGTCAACCATATTAATTCAAACAGTGTTTAATGCAGAGTACTGAATAAATATTAAAAGGCATTATCAGTATTCCCTATTAGTTGCTAATATTTTGTCCAATACTTTTTGATGAAATTTAGACACCCTCAAATGTCTATTGGAAAACTAGGAAAATTTAAAATAACACTCCACTTGATCACATTGAAGAAAAAAAAACCTGAAACACTTTTCCAAACTATCACTTGTTAACACGAGCAAATTCCGTTAAGTTCCACTATAGAAAGCTTATCTTTTGACAGAAAGGCATACACACTTAGAATTATATGCCGAGTCTCGGCTTTCTGAAACCGAGATCCGCACAGCCGACCTCTCGGTTTCGATCTCGGCTTTTTTATGTTAACCGATTGGGTCAAACTGAAAACTCATATAGTTAACTGGGAATCTCGGCATGAGCAAACTGATATATCGGTTAAAATTCGAAACAAACAGAAATGAGGTTAACCGAGATTTCGGTTAAATTGTGTGTAAATATTCGAAATTTTGAATTAAATTTTCATCGAAATATTGAATATTTCATGCCATTCATTCTATACATGCCATGTACAATTGTTGACGAGGTTTTATCAATGTAATTGATGTAGTGCCAATAAATGTATGTTTTTTCACCGTTCCACAAGCAACATACGACTTACTCCACTTGCGAATGAAAACAATATAGCGCATGGCGGTTGACAGTTAAAAAGCCGAGCCTCGGCTTACAACACTGCTTAGTAGGTAATAGGTAGCTGAGGTCGGTTAAAATTGGTTAACGATTGTGTTCGGCGCCTAGTGTTGCCGAGAATAGGTTTACTAAAGGGCGATCCGGTCAAAATTTGGTCAATATCAACTTGACGTATTTCTTTCAATTTTGGCCGGATTTGGCATTTTGCCATTACGGTAAAAAGGCCATGGAGTGGTACGCCGCCAACAACGTGCAGGTGGTTCCTAAGGACAAGAACCCTCCCAACACGCCAGAGCTCCGCCCAATTGAGAAATACTGGGCTATTGTCAAGCGGAACCTAAAGAAGACCAAAAAAACTGCTAAGGACGAGCAGCAGTTCAAGGCAAACTGGCTTTCAGCGGCGAAGAAGGTGGACAAGGTGGCTGTACAAAATCTGATGGCAGGGGTCAAGCGTAAGGCCCGGCAATTCGGATTTGGAAAAGCGGAAGCCTAACTGAATATTTTTCCTGAATTTTATACTAATTCAACTTGAAAAAAGAAATTTAATTTGATTTTTTAAATAAACGATTTCACCGATTTACACGCGTTTTCCCTTGACCAAATTTTGACCGTATCACCCTTTAATAAACTTACCCGATATTTCAGTTTCAAGTGATGCTGAGACTCAGCATCGTTCGATTTTTTACCGAGTTATCAGTTAAATATGAAAATGCCGAGTGGATTCAGCTAAATGTTTCAAGTGAAGAGCTAAATTAAATTTTCCTAGTATTCCAATTACAATCGCTCTACTAATACGCTCAGTGTATTGTGTTTTGTGTGTGAGAATGCTCGAAACAAGAACCAAGAACTACCTTTTATAGAAAACTCGAACGTAGAACAAAGAAAGAAAACGTTTAATATGGTGAACATCGGGATACTATTACATTTAATTCAACCTAGGTGTATTCATTCAATTCCTTAGTTCTCTTTTCAAGATTTCTTATTGTGTGTACGGATTTATTTCTCTCGATTTGTCTTCGCGCATCGAACTGTAACAATTTCAGTTTTATTCCAGCCGTTCAATTTCTTTCCGGCTTTGTTGACAAAACTACATTCAAAACTGTTTTGTCTAACAACACCTCCTCTATGCTTCTTTAAAGCCAAAATCTTCACAAAGTGGCCCACTCTATAGATGGTTGTGAAAACAATTTAGTAAAACCTTTAAAAGACCATGAAGATTTTGAAAATGTTCTAGTGATAGATGCTATGACCACTTGAAAACCTTCATAAAACCAATTGGCTGCCATGAAAACCAGCATAGGATTCGATTCTCTGCTCTTCTGATTCATTTGGTAGTTAATAATATCTGAGAAAAAAGGTCTATGACCATCTTGCTCGTCGTCTTGTACCAACCGGATTCCCGTCGAACACCATTTTTGCAGGATAGTTGCCCGGCATTCTCGCAACGTGTCCTGCCCAGCGTATCCTTCCAGCTTTTGCCACCTTATGAATACTGGGTTCGCCGGCGAGTTGCGCAAGCTCATCCTTCGCCTCCATAGTTCGTCCTCCTGTACTCCACCAAAGATGTTTCTTAACACCCGACGCTCAAAAACTCCGAGTGCTCGCAGGTCCTCTTCAAGCATTGTCCACGTCTCATGCCCGTAGAGAACAACCGGTCTCATTAGCGTTTTGTACAGGATTCACTTCGTACGGGAGATAAGTCTGTTTGAGCGTAGTTGCTTGTGGAGCCCATAGTAGGCACGACTTCCACTGATAATCCGCCTTCGGATCTCACGGCTGTTACCGTTGTCCGCAGTAACCAGTGAGCCGAGATAGACAAATTCATCGACTACCTCGAACTGATCGCCGTCGATCGTTACACTGCTGCCCAGTCGGATCCTGTCGTGCTCGGTTCCGCCTGCCAGCATGTACTTCGTTTTGGACGTATTTATCTTCAACCGAATCTTCTCTGCTTCGCGCTTTAGTCTGGTGTACTGCTCTGCCACCGCCTCAAATGTTCTGGCGACAATATCCACGTCATCGGCAAAGCAGATACATTGACCGGATCTGGTGAAAACCGTGCCTCGCATGTCAAACGCCGCTCGTCGCATAACACCTTCAAGAGTAATGATGAACAGGAGGCAAGAGAGACCATCACCTTGACGAAGCCCCCTGCGGGATTCGAATGAATCAGATAATCCACCCGATATCCTCACACAGCACTGGGTTCCATCCATCGTAGCCTTGATAAGTCGGGTCAGCTTCCCCGGAAAGCCGTTCTTGTCCATGATCTTCCATAGCTCATTTTGGTTAATTGTATCATATGCGGATTTGAAGTCGATGAATAGATGATGCGTTGGGACTCTATATTCACGGCACTTTTGGAGGATCTGCAACTGGAACAACTCATATACGAAAATTGAGTAACTTTTCCATGAGAATAAAAGGAGAGTGTTACAAATGAAAGAGAAGCAGTTTTGAGCGTGTTTGTACTTCTCGAAGATATAATCTGGCAGCCCTGGAAAATGGACGTTGTAAATTGTTGTGGTGTTGTTTTGATTTGTTTGTTTCGTCACACAACGGACATAACCCGATTTTCTTCATTTTTTCATGATTTTATGTTGAGTAAGCTGCTGTATAACCAAATCTAGTTATATAACAGCATTGTCAACCGTTATAAAACTTGTGTGTTGATTGGGAAGTTTAAGAAAAAAAATGATTATAAGTGAACTTTTGATCTACCTGTTTGTTGAGGCGAAATTTTGAGTGATACAATGAATGAGGTAAATGATCAAATTAATAAGTCGTGACATGATATCACTACCATCAAATGCCCTCCGCTCGTTTTCAACTTGTATCTTTCAATTTTCATAGCCTACCGTAACGCTATACGGAACTATCAATACTTTCTCTTCATTTCTCTTAGTTCTAGCAATAAATTACTGTCAACTCCAGAGCATCTCGTGTTGATTTGAAATTATCTGCTTCTGATAAATTTTGTCTGTATTATTAGTTTCCCGTATGCGTCGTCTCACCTTGGTGTCGGTTTTTTTTATTAGGCATATCGGACCTCAAACTCGATGTTTGAACATATTTTTGTTTTCGGCTGAAATAAACCCCCTAACTTGTGGATGGACCCAACAGCATCCTTACTGTTGGTTTAAAAAAAATCAACCACCCACACTTGTGACTGGCCGTTACAGCTTCCTTACTGTTGATTAAATTGGTTATCACACTTTATGTTTTAATGTATTCTTGTATTCCATTGAAACTTACAACCGACTGACACTTTTTGGTTTAAATCGGTACCAACATTTGAATAACTTTAATGTGCATCTCTATTCAGCATCTCTTGACCTGTTTTCGGGCAAGGCCGGCGCCGGTATTGCTTTTGTTTGGGATCACCAGTTTTTACACATTGAGGATGTATGCTAGTCTCAAGCATCATCTGTTGGTTCTCTGTGTAATAACAGCTGATCTGGCAATAACGGAGTAGCAACCTCATGCTCAATATCAATGCAGAATTATAAATCATCATAATCATCAAGTTTTTGTTTGTTTCTTGATTATCGAGACTTTCAGCCACAGACTGGTTCATTTCCCGTCGTAGCCGCCCAAACCCTTCATTCGTTTTTTTCGTAACCTGTCCGGGGGTGAAATTCGAACTCGTGTCTTTGGCGTGAGAGGAATGGATGCTATCCACTACGCCTGGGACGCCCCCGGTAACAACCCGCATAATCACAAACCATTCCTGGACCATTTCCCATATTGTTGACGACCGTTTCCATGATTGTTACAACATTTGCCCTTATAAGGTCTGTATCCACATTAATCCGGACACTTTCAAATTATTGTAACTTTTGAAATATTGCACGTACGAATGAAAAATTTCACTGTGGTATAGCTGAGAGTCTATGATGAAAAAGACTATGATTGATAATTACATTTCATGTTTAGTATTTAAGATGGCGACGAAAGAAAAACAAGAGCGAATTTTGTACGCGCGTACGGCAAATCCTGACTTGTCAATACGGGACCTTGCAAAAACATTGGATTTGCCTAAATCCACTGTTCACGATGTGTTCAAATCATTTTCGGAACGTTTGACGGTGGAGAGGAAACCGAGAAGTGACAAAAACATTGGACGCGCTGATCCTGTCATGGACCGAAAGGTGAAAAGGATATTAACGAAAAACCCAAATCTCTCCATTCGAACGATGGCTCGTAAAATAGGGATGTCGCCTGGTTTTGTCCAAAAATCAAAACAACGTTTGGGACTTAAGTCGTATAAAGTAAAAACAGTTCCAAATCGCAACGACAAACAGAACTTGGCAGCAAAATCACGGGCTCGACGTTTGTACTGCGAATATTTGACGAAGTTTTCATGCGTTGTTATGGACGATGAAACTTATGTCCTGGAGGATTTCAAGCAGCTTCCAGGGCTGGCTTTTTATTCTGCTATGGCCAGAAATGCTACAGCTGAGCATTTCAGAACGAAGAAGGCATCGAAATTTCCCAAAAATACCTTGTGTGGCAAGCAATTTGCACGTGTGGCAAAAAGAGTAAGTCTTTCGTCACTACAGGCACAATCAACAAGGAGATCTACCAGAAAGAGTGTCTGCAGAATCGATTGCTACCCTTCATCAAAAGTCACAAAAAAAAACCTTTGTTCTGGCCCGATTTGGCATCATGCCACTATGCTAAAACTGTGATGGAGTGGTACCAAGCAAATCAAGTGAACATTGTACCAAAAACCTCAAACCCGCCAAATTGCCCAGAGCTACGACCAATCGAGAGATATTGGGCTCTGATGAAGCGGAAGCTTTCTGGAAAGAAGCAAGGAATCAAAGACATCAAACACTTCTAGCAAATTTGGACAAAGACGGCTTCTACGATTTCTGAAGAATCTGTACAAACCCTAATGGACGGAGTTAAGCGCAAAGTTCGAAAATTTTATGCCAATACCGAATAACTATGATTTGTCTTCACGAATTGTTAAAACACATCCCATGAATTTGAAATAAACAACTACGACGGAAATATAATGCGAAATTTATGTTTTGTTCATGTTTTGAGGTGTCCGGATTATTGCGGATACAGACCTTAGTTGACAACTATGAACTTACAATCTCCTATACAGTTTTAACAATATTTCAGATGGTAAAAGGCAATCAGAGGGTTTAACAATATCCACATTAATCCGGACACCTTCAAATTATTGTAACTTTTGAAATATTGCACGTACGAATGAAAAATTTTCCTGTGGTATAGCTGAGAGTCTATGATGAAAAAGACTATGTTGATAATTACTTTCATGTTTAGTATTCAAGATGGCGACGAAAGAAAAACAGGGGATTTGGGGGGGGGATTGTGTAAAGGGGCTAAAAAGTTGGTTTGCTATTGTGGGTGGTTATTTTGGGGGGGGGGGGGGGGGGGAGGGAAAAAAAGGACGGGGAAGAGGAATAAAAACCAAATCTCTTGATGGCTCGTAAAATAGGGATGTCGCCTGGTTTTGTCCAAAAATCAAAACAACGTTTGGGACCTAAGGCGTATAAAGTAAAAACAGTTCGAAATCGCAACGACAAACAGAACTTGGCAGCAAAATCACGAGCTCGACGTTTGTACTGCGAATATTTGACGAAGTTTTCATGCGTTGTTATGGACGATGAAACTTATGTCCTGGAGGATTTCAAGCAGCTTCCAGGGCTGGCTTTTTATTCTGCTATGGCCAGAAATGCTACAGCTGAGCATTTGAGAACGAAGAAGGCATCGAAATTTCCCAAAAAATACCTTGTGTGGCAAGCAATTTGCACGTGTGGCAAAAAGAGTAAGTCTTTCGTCACTACAGGCACAATCAACAAGGAGATCTACCAGAAAGAGTATCTGCAGAATCGATTGCTACCCTTCATCAAAAGTCACAAAAAAGAAACCTTTGTTCTGGCCCGATTTGGCATCATGCCACTATGCTAAAACTGTGATGGAGTGGTACCAAGCAAATCAAGTGAACATTGTACCAAAAACCTCAAACCCGCCAAATTGCCCAGAGCTACGACCAATCGAGAGATATTGGGCTCTGATGAAGCGGAAGCTTTCTGGAAAGAAGCAAGGAATCAAAGACATCAAACACTTCTAGCAAATTTGGACAAAGACGGCTTCTACGATTTCTGAAGAATCTGTACAAACCCTAATGGACGGAGTTAAGCGCAAAGTTCGAAAATTTTATGCAAATACCGAATAACTATGATTTGTCTTCACGAATTGTTAAAACACATCCCATGAATTTGAAATAAACAACTACGACGGAAATATAATGCGAAATTTATGTTTTGTTCATGTTTTGAGGTGTCCGGATTATTGCGGATACAGACCTTAGTTGACAACTATGAACTTACAATCTCCTATACAGTTTTAACAATATGTCAGATGGTAAAAGGCAATCAGAGGGTTTAACAATATGCTAAATAGGCGGTTAAGTTAGGTTACCATAACAAAATGGCAATTTGCACGAACAAAATTTTTGCTATACTCTATGCCAAAAAGTTGGTATATCTTCCAGACCGATTGCAGACAATAAAAAACCCTTCAATGACAATATGGCATACATTAACAATATGTGTTAATGTATAGGTTGTATGGTGAAAATGAGATTAAACTACTTGATAACAATAACATAAAATGTGATAATATATCTTACAGTCGAAATACAGATTTCACTTAGCAAATTATTTTTCGTTATGCGGGAATTTATTTTATAATTGCTCGACCGCTTGAAAATGACAGTTTAGTCTCACGATAGTGAGAAAAGCTGTTCTGACATTCTCATACGACGGTTGTGCCGTTTCATAATCGAAGATTTTTTGGTGGAACAGTCATTCTCCGGCAGCATGGTGCCATTCCCTGTTCGATTATTGCCTATTTTTGAGTACGTGCTTTCACTTGAGTTCCTTTGCTTTATATTATATTTTTATGGGCTTTGAAGCCTTCTAAAGCATCAACAATATTTGTATGAGTGCCAATGTTGGCATAAAACCGTCATAACGACTGGTTCGTTTCGTGCTCCTGTTTACCTTTTTGTTTTTTTTTATAGAATAACCATCACAAACACAAAAGCGAAGTCTAAAGATCAAGGAAAAATATTGTTGTTACAGTTGAAGACTAGACAATTTTTGCAGCTGGAAATCATTGTGTGTGTTGCTTTCAAACGTGAAACGACTTTCAATGGTGCAAATTTCTACTTTTCAGCTAGAACGACAATAGCTTCATGGTACTCCCGTCCAATAAAATTCCCGCAGCCATTGTGTTTTATGAATAGGAGTATCGCTGTGATAAGCCAAAGGCGGCAGATGAAAGCAATTTGGTTCTTTATTATTGGTGTATCAATAATGCAAAACCACACGTTCAGGAATGTCGGGATGGTGTTTAGATATACAGTGGGTGGCGATGTCGTGGAAATTCGCCACTGAGTAGGGGATGTTGTGCTTTGGAAATATTTTCATTCCATTCTATGCTCTGTGATAATGCTCGACTTGCCTGTCTTTCAATAAATTAGAAAGTGTATTACTCTGTGAACTTTAGCGGCAACTTTAAAATTTGAACTTGAAATTAAGCAGTTGTGGGAATTCACCATTTCCCACATTCAAATTTGTATGCTAGAACAGTTTTGTAGGAACATTTCCTTCAACATACTTGCATGTCAAATGCAACAGTTTGGGAGAGCACCCATCCGTCGCTATTTTCGATTTCCGTCGCTGTTTTGCTTCTTGTAAACGTCATGTTTTTCTTCTTCTCACGTTACAAACAGCAAACAGTCTCCGCTGGTTGTTCAATCCAACCCTCAGCATTTTCGTATATTCCAGCATTGCAATCAAGAATATGCCGTACACTTTCACGTCGTTCTCATCGCCATACAATTTAGGATAACGAAATTAATCCTGTTTGAAGTTGCCTCCCTTCGTCGGCACGAGAAGTAGGTAACTACTCAGATACGCAAGCAGGCTGTGCCTTGTTCTTGTTGACGAAAGTGTGGCATCGTTCGCGAAGATGTTGATTGAACGATCAACGCTTCTGCGCAGCGATGGAATGTCTGGCCAAGTAGAACAACAAGAAGCAAACTACCGGGAAACAAAAGTATGCTTTATTGCTGCTGCTCGGCCTACTTCATCCGGCTTCTAAGAAAAGTTTATTTTTCGCGAAATAGAATGCGATGATAATCTCGTCAGATCCTTCCTTGTTCGTCAAAACTTTCTGGTGGTTTTGATTTCCCACGAAGGAGAACTCATCAAATTGTATGTCAACTTAACAGGAAGATCTTACAATGTTTACGATTTCTGAGGGCATTACAGAAAAAAAAAGCATTTCGTTCCGTTTGCAAATCCGGTACCGAGAAACGATTCGCTTCTAATTTGAGTTAATTCTCCGCTGATAAATTTCCGTGAAATAATGCTCATTTGGAACGGATTGCGCCAGCCTTCTGAATAATTTCATTTTCTTTGTTGACCTTTTCGTTAACTAAATCCTGTTATACGGTATCAATGCAAAACTTACCAGTTTGGAGCTCTCGCAGCCGACGTTAATGTCTATGGTCGTTTCCCGGAAACTGGACTGATCTCGCGCAAAACTGGTCCCGAAGCCACGCCGCCGGCCACACAGCGTCTCCCGGAAGGCCACCCGGTATCGATGGGACATCACGTTGTACAGGATGGGGTTGACGGTGCTGTTGGGATTAGAGAGGAAAAGGAAACGGTTTTTTGTTGCTCAACAGTGAAATCGAAATCGTGCCGGCACCTTCGCCGAATGGAAACAATTTTCGGTTCATTGATTACGACGGAACATTGGTGACATGTCACGCTCGATTTGAGAAAATTCTGTGAAAGAGGATTAATTGACTAGGCACGAGTGGAAGTTTTGCGATTAATTTTAATGGTTCCGGAGAGCAGAGTTGACGAGTCAACTAATAATACACTGCCTATGATTGTATTTCAGTCCGGTTTAGGTTTTGGAATAAAAATAATTTCCAATCAGTTTTTAATAATTCTTTTTGCATTTGTTGTTTAAGAGATTAATTCAATTGAATAGCTGTAAATTGCGGATTAATGTAAAGGCTAGATCATTTTTTAATTTTTTTTTAATAATCGTTTATTTGTACAGGCTCAATCAAATCAACTTTACAGAGCCAAATTTTCATATTTATATACATCATTTATCTTAAAACTAAAGTTAGGAGGATAGAGCCGATTACTCGCGGCCGTCTCGAGGTTAATAGGAATTACAAATTACGGATGGGAAAGAGGGTGGGAATTTAAGGTATGGTTTACATAACACATTAGATTTAAATTCTAAATTATCTAAAAACTTATAACTATACAATTTATGGTTTACTTTTGACTTGAACATTTTTTGAAAAAGAAAAAAAAACACACATACACAGATAAAAAAAAACTTATAGTAAACATACAGGTTAAACTAACTGCAATCTAAGGCTAATGTTAGTCAAAAACACATAAATGAGTTTCATGTACTCCAAATCACGTACAGCCAAAATATCTCGAATTGGCACATTGGGTTGTCTTCCTCGAGCCCGAAAGGAATCATAAAGCTCCGATCTGACTCCACGATGCTCAGCACAAGACTAAATAACGTGATCTGCGTCCTGATAGCCTTGTCCACACTCGCAGAGATTGCTGTCACTCAGCCCAACCCGGTATAAATGAGCGTTCAAAGAATAATGATTGGACATGAGGCGAGACATGACACGAATGAAGTCTCGACCCACATCCATCCCCTTAAACCAGGATTTCTTCGACACCTTTGGGATGATAGAATGTTGCCATCGCCCCAAATCTCCTTTACTCCATTTATACTGCCAGCTGACGAGTGACTGTTGACGAAAAATAGGAAAAAATTCGTTGAAGGCGATTTGTCGATCACAAATATCGCCTTCCATAGCGCCCACCTTTGCAAGCGAGTCCGCTTTCTCATTGCCCGGAATTGAACAATGAGATGGGACCCATACAAAGGTGATGATAAAATAACGCGAAGATAAAGCACTTAGAAGCTCCTGTATTTTCATGAGAAAATACGAGGAGTGCTTTACCGGCCTCAATGAGCGAATAGCCTCTATAGAACTGAGACTATCCGTGAAAATGAAGTACTGATCCGGTGTTAATGAGGCAACCATTTCTAGCGTAAAGTGTATTGCCGCTAATTCGGCGACATATACGGAACAAGGAGCTTGAAGTTTACGATTGGCGCTATAAATTTCATTAAATATACCAAAGCCTGCTGACTCCTCTATCAAAGATCCGTCAGTGAAGAACGATTTAGTGGAATTAACTTGGCCAAACTTTGCAGCAAATATTACCGGAGCAATCATAGGATGATGATGCTCTGGGATTCCATGAAGCTCTTGCTTCATGGATAAATCAAAATGAACCGAATTGTCGAAATCGGAGAAGCAAACACGATTAGAAATGTTCGGCGAAGGGCGGACATCCTGTGTTATGTACAAATGGTACAAGGTCATGAAGCGGGTTTGCGTATTCAACTCAAGGAGCTTCTCAAAATTTTCGATCACCTGGGGGTTCATAACTTCACACCTGGTGAGGAGCCGGAGAGATAATTCTGAAAACCGATCCGAGAGTGGCAACATGCCAGCCAGCGCTTCAAGACTCATGGTGTGAGTCGAGTGCATGCAACCTAACGCGATACGAAGACACCGATACTGAATACGTTCCAGTTTAATGAAGTGCGACCGAGCCGCTGACTGAAAACAAAAACTACCGTATTCCATAACCGACAAAATCGTTGTCCGGTACAACGTTAGAAGATCTTGTGGATGAGCTCCCCACCAGGTCCTGGTAACTGTGCAGAGAAAATGGACCCTCTGCTGGCACTTTCGCTTCAGATACTCAATGTGGGATCTCCAGGTGCACTTAGAATCGAACCAGACCCCAAGATATTTAAATGACATAGAATGAGTTATCGGCTTACCCCAAATTTGAAGCTTCGGTTGTGCTGGGTTATGCTTCCTAGAAAAAAATCTACCAACTCAGTTTTCTCCGATAGAGAGAATTCCCCGATACCTAGCTCTAATGCCCAAGTAGACAAATAGAGTTAATTTCAAAAACTACTTTGGATACTACTGTTAGTTGTAATATCAGTACTTTTTATAATTTTCAATTTGCAGCGAAAAAACAAACGTCACGTCCGCTCACATGCACAGCCTCCAAGTTTTTTCGTGTAGATGTGATATTTGTTTTGAAGCCGAGAAATTCTCTGCACTTCCATGAGAAATCACTGGGATGTTTGATAGCTGGGAAAAGGTTAGCAGCAGGGATTGTTTTGGTTAACGATACGCTGGGACCGCTCCAGGCAAAGGGTAAATGCACCCTTCTTTTGGGGAAATGCTCCTTAAACTTTGGAAAAATGCTCCTTAGATGCGTTTGCCCGGTATAATGCAATCGGAGGTATTAACCTTCTGGTTAGCGCTTGCCGGGTGTTTTGACGGGTCTTCAGTTTCTTCAAGATTGTATAGTTTTGACGGGTTTTAAGTTTCTGAATTTAAGAGTCATCAAAACAAAATTAAGACTCTTCAAAATGAAATTAAGACTCATCAAAATGAAATTTAAACCCGTCAAAACTACCTCGAAGATTGCAGAGCGAAGCTCCGCTATACAATCTTGAAGAAACTTAAGACCCGTCAAAACAACCGGCAAGGGCTAACCAGAAGGTAAATACCTCCGATTGCATTATACCGGGCAAACGCATCTAAGGAGCATTTTTCCAAAGTTTAAGGAGCATTTCCCCAAAAAGAAGGGTGCATTTACCCTGCTGCCATTTTCGTATACTGCATTACAAGGCAACGGCTCAAAAGAATTGAGAAGCAAGATTATTCTGTCAGATGTAATTCTGGCACAGGTTGCCATCTTCGAAAGGCGTTTTTGACCGTGTGTATAGAAACCCATCGTGGAGAAAAAAAGTCAGTTGATTACAGGCTTCTTTAAAAATAAAATCCCAATTAGTGACCACCTGCGTCGCAGTATTTGGAAATTTTTTTACAAACAGGGGTGTTCACTTAGTTCGTATTGTAATTCGTGCTATGTACTTATAGAACAGTTTTTTTTTTCAATTTTTTTTTTTAGGAATTGAAAGTACTAACAATTTGGGTCTTTTTTTTTTCCCCCCTTCTCTTTTAGTCACTCTTTTTTGGTCACTATATTATTTTAGTCACTATAGTCACTATTAAAGAGACGTTACGGTCAAAATTTGGTGTAATATCAACTTGACATATTTCTTTCAATTTTGCATTTAGAAAACCTGAACACCCCTCATTTTGAAGATTTTTTTGTGTGTGTAGAATGTTGCTCCTATTTTGATTTTGGAATTCACTCTTCAGTTGTCAAAATGCAATCCAAGCAAGAAGAGCAGCGTATCAAAATTTCGCTCGCGCATCGCGAAAATACGAGCTACTCGCACGCAAAGTTAGCAAAATCGCTAAAAGTTGCCAAATCAACCGTTACAAATGTAATTAAGGAAGTGTTTGGGGAACGTTTGTCGACAGCCAGGAAGTCTGGATCGGGGGGAAATCGAAAACTGGAAGCCGCGCTGAGACGACAAAGAGAGTTGCCGGTAGTTTCAAGCGAAATCCTAACCTATCTCTCCGAGATGGGGCATAATGACCTGAGTGTATCGTCTACATCGTCTTGCATCGAGCCAACAAACGAGCAAGGCTCTCGACAGACAAGAAGGTAGTGACGCTCCAAATCGCGATGATAAACAAAATACGACGGCAGAAGCGCGATCCCGAGGGCTTTATGCGACGATGCTGACGAAGTTTGACTGCGTGGTAATGGACGACGAAACCTACGTCAAAGCCGACTACAAGCAGCTTCAGAGACAGGAGTTTTATACGGCGAAAGGAAGGGGGAAGGTAGCGAATATTTTCAAGCACACGAAACTGTCAAAGTTCGCAAAGAAATATCTGGTTTGGCAAGCCATCTGTACCTGTGGCTTGAAAACCGGCGGTTTCTTCGCTTCCGGGACTGTCAGCCAAGAAATTTACCGGCCAGAAGAGTGTTTGAATAAACGTCTGCTGCCTTTCCTGAAGAAACACGGTTGTTCCGTACTGTTTTGGCCGGATTTGGCATCTTGCCATTACGGTAAAAAGGCCATGGAGTGGTACGCCGCCAACAACGTGCAGGTGGTTCCCAAGGACAAGAACCCTCCCAACACGCCAGAGCTCCGCCCAATTGAGAAATACTGGGCTATTGTCAAGCGGAACCTAAAGGAGACCAAAAAAACTGCTAAGGACGAGCAGCAGTTCAAGGCAAACTGGCTTTCTGCGGCGAAGAAGGTGGACAAGGTGGCTGTACAAAATCTGATGGCAGGGGTCAAGCGTAAGGCCCGGCAATTCGGATTTGGAAAAGCGGAAGCCTAACTGAATATTTTTCTTGAATTTTATACTAATTGAACTTGAAAAAGAAATTTAATTTGATTTTTTAAATAAACGATTTCACCGATTTACACGCGTTTTCCGTTGACCAAATTTTGACCGTATCACCCTTTAGGGTATAAGCTAAACATTAGTGCTACGACGTATCTCCTACTAGAGTATGTGTCGGTTGACTCAGCCTGATATGCAACGATCGATTACATTTTTTATTACAACTCATAGAGTACTTGAGCTTGAAGCGATATTTTACTACACTACTAATTATGTTTTTATTACGTAAAGTACGCTAATTAAATTATAATGTTTTGAAATTGGAAATATCTTCCCATTCTCATGGGATCCCAGAAGTGGACAGCAATTTCTGCTAGAACCAAAGATGTGAAGAGAAAGTATTGATATGGTCCGTAAGAGCACGGCAGGTTGGGAAATTGAATAAAAGTAGTTGAAATTGAGGGTAGGGCTTTTGTATAGCAGTATTTCGAAGCAAGCGAGCACTCCTTTGCCTCACATCCCCATGCGGGGTAGGTCAAGACAGGAATCAATCCGCCACCTTGACTGGCAAAAGAAAAAGTTTGTGTGCTTGCTTCGAAATACTGCTTAACATAAGCCCTACGCTCAATTTCAAACTACTTTGATTCAATTTCACAGCATGCCGAACGCTATCTCGGACCTACCGATACTTTCTCTTCACATCTTTGGCTTTAGCAGAAATTGCTGTCCACTACTGGGATCCCATGATGATGGGAAGATATTTCCAAATTCAAAACAAGATATTTTTCTAATTATATACTTACTTAGATTAGTGTAATAAGCCATATGGTAGTATGTATCACGAAAAGTTACACAACTCATTTTATTAAGACAGAAACTTTCGAGAGATATTACATCCATTTCGATCTATTAGCACCAAGTTGGGTCTATTCATGGATGCAACTTCGTCCCATTCGATAGATTGGTTAATAAATGTAGTCTTCGTACTGATTTTTTTTCTTTCTGATTTTCTGATTTCAGGCTTTACCAGCTATATTAGCTCTACCCAACACCAAATTTCCCAAAAAAAACTATAATAATACTACTTAGAAAGTGATTTTCACATATGATTTATCGGCCACTCGATAATGAATTCACTCCAAACAGATTTTGTTCCTCTGGTTTTTGGTTAGATGAGCCATTTGAATAGTATAAAACCGCAAACTCATATACTAACCATTCAAATGTTACCAATAACAACATTTTTACTACGTAATTACTACAACAGGCCATAGTTGGGAACATGGAGAAAAATATGTCCCTAACATTGGGTTTACGGTTTTCTTGTTAGATCATTGTTATTTTATCCATGTTAACAATTAATTAATAACGTGTGACTATTATCAGTACATCTAGGCGGCATAACTCGGTTAATTGGTTCAATTTTGCCAAATTTAGATCATTAGAAGATCGTGGAGATAAGCTGTTCAGCTTAACCAGTGAAATAATGGCGTCTAAAAAGTTCAGAAAATCAAAAATTACACGGAAGTGAACAACTATAAATTAATTAATAATGTCTCAATTGCTTTGGAATTAATCGGTTATCCTGATCGCAACATGATTTTGTTGCTTATCGACGAATTAATGTAACTATTGGTACATAGGCTGAATGAAGGAGCTAGGCAAACATTACATCCCGTTACCCTAGGGTTAGGGGATGGTATGTTAGCCTAGCCCCTTTATTCGGCCTATGTACCAAATATGTAATTAATTCATCGATAATCGACAAACAAACGATGACACCACGGTGATCAACTTATTCTTAAGCAAATGAGAACTTTTTCGTCACTTTATTTTCTAGGTGCCATGATTTCGTTGGTTGCGCTGGAAGATTTTTTGCACGATCTTCAAATGTCCTAAATCTGACTAAATTTGATCGACATCTGTTGTAATAAGGTCTGTATCCGCAATAATGAGTATGTGGCTGTAAATTTTCCAAATAGAATATCTTAATTCGTAACTAAACAAACAAATCTGTATTGTTTAAGTTATAATGTTTTGAATGTTGTGTGATCGATAGAATACAAGCAAAACCATTTCAGTTTTTTAAAGATGTTTTTTCTTCAAATACGATTTGTAAATTTTGAGTTCAGCAAAAGAGAGTATTGCTTACCGGATGAGACGAAGTTGCATCCATGAATAGACCCAACATTTCATCCATATCGCTCGAATGTTTTTGCCCTGAAATGGTGCGTTTTTCAGTGTGGAATTCTTCTAGCCATCGCAAGAGCCATCTGGTTGCCATTTTATTAAAGAGGGACTGATTAATATGTTAACAAACTAGTGCTCGCTAGATTCCGTCGTCAGGAAATGCCTAAGAAAAATATGGATTTCAAAAGACAACGGATTTTGCAGTTGCATTTGGCGGGAAAGCGTCCCAACCAGATACTGGCCGAGACCCGGAAGGAAGTGATATGTCGCACATTAATCGACCGGACGTTGAGAAAATGGAGGACGAGGGGAACCATCGATCCAAAGAAAAAACCAGGTCGTCCTTGCAGTGTACGTACGCAAACGGCTTGTAAAGGCGGTGCGTGAGCGAATTCGCCGAAATCCTTGTCGTTCTTCATATAAACTGCCTCAGTGATATGGACGTCTCCAGGAAAACTATCAGATCCGGTTCTCCAAGAGGATTTGAGGTTGATGCCGTACAAGAAAAAGAAAATTCATGCCAACAAGCCAACAAAAATAACAGAGACTTTGTCGGCACGGTGATTCCATAATTGTGTTTTCGGATGAGAAAAATTTCGTATTGCAGCAAAGTTTCTACGCTCAAAATGACAGGGTCTATGCAGCGAGTATTCAGGATATCTCTTCTTCAATTCACGCAGTTCAACGCTGCCAAAATCATACTTTGGTCAAGGTTTAGGGAGCGATTTCTGCGGAATGTCGTCTACCACTGCTTTTTATTGATAAGGGTGTAAAAATCAACGCAGCATACTACGTAAAAGAGGTCCTGAAAAAGCATTTGTAGAAGCATACATCAACGATGTTCGGTAACCGCAAATGGGTGTTTCTAAAAGGATTCTGTGCCATCCCATTGCGCAAAGATTACCCAAGCATGGTGCACCAAGAATTTGCCAGATTTCATTCCTAAGGAATAATGGCCAGCTTCTTCGCCAGATGCAAATCCTCTGTATTTCTCTATTTGGGAATCAATGAAGCTCACTTTCGAAATCTCAAACCAATGGGCATTGAAACATTTCATGCGCGTGCCGCTTGTAATGCCTTTCCGAAGAGACTTAGGGCAATAATTAGAGCTAAAAGCGATAGAATCGAAATGTAAATATGTACACATAAACTATAAAATATAAGAAACAGAATAATACAGAAACATTTAAATTATTTGTCTTTTCATGTGAGATAAAGTCTTTATTTCATGCTTCACTTATTTGGGCCTACCCTGTATATTTCTGCAGCGCGAAAAAGAAACGTGAGCTAACCAAAACGTTAAACTAATACATAATCGTAAACACACAAACAAACAAATAGGTTCCTCCAGCTAAGCGGCTATTTAAAAGATTCAGACAAAATTCTGCTGTGCTGCTTTACTGTCGACAGGCGAGACTTCACACTGTGAGACAGGGCATAAATTAGTAAATTAAATCTTAATCCTACAGAGCTCCCCGCTAGAGCAAGGTTTGGTGGATTTTCAAGCAATTTATACACTTACACATCAAGAATTACTAAAAATAAGACTTACATTATACTTATAAATAACACAGCCTAATTAACTAAATATTTCACTGGAAATTTATTACATTCGCTTTCTAATAAATTAACCTGGGAAGACAGTTGATGTGATTTCGATTCGCGCCTCACTGTGACCAACAGCCGTGAAATCCGAAGACGCATAATCAGTGGAAGTCGTATCTACTATGGGCTCCAGAGGACCTTGCGGTCAAAAAAGGTTCACCCCCATGTACACAACACTCTGGCGAAAACCAAAAGGATACGTTGGGCCGAGCATGCTGCAAGAATGCCGGACAACAACCCTGCAAAGATGGTGTTTGTCTCCAATCCGGCCGGTGCACGAAGCCGTAGAGCGCAGTGAGAAAGGTGAGTGGATCAGGTGCAGCATGATCTGGCGAATGTGGGTTGTCTTATGAGTTTGGAGAAGTAGCTTTGAAACGAGTAAATTATTTTGTGTGTGTGTGTCTTTACAATCAATCTCCCACTGACCGGCAGTGCTTTTATGGAAGAAACTTGTCTGCATTTCTTCAATAATTTATATGTGATCACTATGTGCAAACATTTTTAGCCCTGGAGATTGAAGGTGACATCTCTATTGAAAATACAACGACCCATTTTAAGAATGCCTGTTCATACACGTACATTCTGAGGTCATCTTCATATACAATAAGCCCCGCATGAAAATCTTCACACATCAAATGGATATGTGAAGAGTTTTCACACTTCCAGAATCAAACATGGAAATTCTGGATCCTGGCGTGTATATAGTTAAGGTATATTTATGTTAATATAAAACGACCTCACCAATGTTCCTTATATGATGATGGAAAGATCGTCTGGATGGGGAGCGGGTCACTAAAAACACAAAAAAAATGGGAAAAAACAATCCATCTCAAGAAACACGACCATAACACACTATGAGAGGGATTCCATTCACAACGTCCTACGCAAAGCACTCGGAAAAACTATAATTTCACCATTTATTTTAGTTGAATAAAGGAATATTTTTTAATTTTATTTCCGCGAAAACGACGCAGCAAAAGCAAAACACGTCATTTTCAAAGCACGGCTTGCTGCGATCTCTGTTCGCCCTAATCGAGAATTGTTCCGAAATTGACAAGGTTATGGAGGGCTCTAAGTGACAAAAAGATTAAATGGATATATTTTGCATTTTATTATAAATTTGTCGGTTCATTGTCAACCGATTAGATTCAATAGCGAATTCGGAATGTTTTTTTTTAAATAAAAAAAAAGAATAAATTAAATCATTTGCGTCTGTGCGATGTAGCTACACCAGAACTATACCGTCACACACCGGAGATAAATCGAGGGATGATATCTTGGCCAAATTACCCACCTATTAGGTGATTAAACAAGTTTGTTGTGAAGCTGACTATGCTTGCCTCGAAGGGCAGGAAAGCCCGAACTTTCCATTCCACTGCTAAATGCAATCCGTTATTAACACTTAGGACGAGGAAAACAGTTTTCCTGTTTTTATTTCACTCCCGAATCATTTATCTTGATAAAACTTATTCAAAGCAATGAGCCTGTCCTGCTTTCACCAAAGTCAACTAGCAATTTCCTGCTCTGCTCTTTTTTCCCTCTTGGGGAAGCAGTCTAATTTTTCCCACGGTCTGTTTCAACTATTGTTTTCCACCAGTGACGACGAAGGACGATACTTCCGGTGCGACGACGACGTAAAGTCCGCGGAATGAAGTGGAGTCAAGTTTCCTTACATAATTTAAGTGGTAGTTTATGACACTCGAGAGGAAGAGAGGAAGGCACGCAAAAAAAAAACAGTGAGTGGCGCTCCCTGTAGTCCTACATTTATAGTTGGTAAGCAAGTAGGTTTAGTTTTGTTGGTTCACAGTACATAGTGGGTAGGAGAGGGTGGCACAGCGGGCGGAAAGAAGAAAGACATTGGATGAATGGCTATAAGGGAGGTCAAGAAGATACCCTCGGCCACATACATTCTCGTGCAAGAAGGTTTTCACAGCCCCGGCTTGTACCGTCTTCGTCTTCGCTCGAGTTGTGTATTTAAATATTCATGAGCATAATAATTCGACTGCTCGGGATTGAATTCAAAATGAAGGTGAACGCAAACGTGGAAGTCGGTGGGTGAATAAAAAAGTTGAGCGAGTATTTATTTTTTGTTTTATCCTGGCAGGGATAAGCGCTGGAAGATGAAATAGAAAAGGCAAATTGTCGCACATGGGTCGCGTCGTAGCGGAAATTCAAACCGTCGAACCGTCGTGCTTGTCAACTGGTGAACTGGTGGGTGGCGGCTTAAACGATGCCTCGAATCAAATCGAATATTCGAAAAGCGTTTGTTACTGCTTGCAACCGCATTGCAACGCAGGTACTCTTCTAATGGGACGTTGGGTTAGCATAAGTAAGTGAGTAAGTATGTTAGAACATCCTATGATTCGCTTCTTAGAAATTCTTTGGCGGCCCTGAAAAGGGACGTTTGGTTTGAATGTTGGTATGCTGAAAGGGTTACGATTGTGGTGGCTGTAGTGATTGTGTTGGTATGATCGACCAGCTGGAGACCATAATCTTTATCGCGTTATAGATTGTTCAGGGTCTGTTTGGGAATTCAAAGTCAATAATGAATGATATTTTTGATAGTTGACAGTCACAACTGACTGACTGAAGCAAAAATCTCGAAAACCTATTGAGAAATGATAAAGCTATTAGCGTTCAAACTGTTTCAGTAAATTTCAAATTTTCATTTGAAGCCTACCCTTGCCGTATGGCATAGTCTGATCAAAATAGCCTGGATGTGGCTCTAATAGATCGTTAGACCTGCATTAGATAGTAAGTATGTTAGAAAATTCTATTGTACACACTTTTGAAAGCAGTTGGTGGCCCTGGCCATTTGGTTTAAATGATGATACGGCTTCGAGTTGAAGGCCCTTCTCCAGCATCCAGCGGTACATTTCCGTTTCGGAGGATTCGGAGGATCAGTATTTTCGATCTTGACCCCCCTCCAAAATCTGCGCCTACGGTTGACATCAAAACGATTAGGCATTACGCTTATTCTTTCACAGTTTCTCAAAACTTATTTCTTCCTAGAAGTAAAACTCTATCCAACGTGATTCGTAAACATAACAGAATAACTGTTTATAGCGGTACGTATTGGAATATGCAGTGAATGTTACTTCGGAGTATTATGTTTGAGAATCAAAACATTGTCCGTGATAGGGAATTTCTTGATACTAGCCAGAACTCTACATTCTTTTATTCAAATCCAAATTCAAATTCAAATCAAACAAACACTCTTTTAAAATTGAATTGGTCGTCCTGAAAAGGACGGATTTGAAATGGTCCGCATTTGAATTAAACCCTTCTCGGTCTAGTTAGCCTCGGTCTAAATTTAGCCTGCAAAACAAAATTATAAGACATTACTTTTTATTTTCGTTATTTTCAATAGTTTAAAATTGTTAACGGATAATGTTTGATAGTTGAATTGATACGCTGGAAAATTTCCAACGGATTGATGTAAAATGGGTCAAACACAATGTGAACGGTAGAACGTAAAAACGGAAACAGAAAATTTTCCAATGCATGGAATGTAACGTATGCGCCCACAATGACAGCGCAACAGTAAAAACGGTATAGTACTAAAATGCGTTTTTTTTTCCAAAAAATTTGGAAAAAAACGGAACGACAAAACGGCAAAAGCTAGATTGAAAAATTGAGGCGTACACAGAGAAGAAGGTGATGGTCAATTTTACCATTATTGGGGGTTAGGATGACTATTGCAGTATAGTGATTGTGAACCGACTATGATCATGGTCAAAACTACCATTAAAAATAGTTGATGCAACATTTTCCATACTGTCGGAATAGTCCTTGTTACCATGATCAAAGTCAAAAATGCCATGAACGTAGTGAATTCTACCATTTTCATGGTTATTGAAACCATTATATGCGATACTCATCCTGACCATGATTTAATTGTCGGTACAACGATGAAATTTTTCTCAGAGTATGTAAATACAGAGATGCTACCTCCGTTGATTTGTCAGTAAATATTTTATATCCCGCATAATCACAAACCATTCCTGGACCATTTCCCCTTATCGTTGTCGACCGTTTCCGTTATTGTTACTACATTTGCCATTATATTTGACAACTATAAACTAACAATCTCCTATATAGTTTTAACAATATTTCAGAAGATAAAAGGCCAAATAACAATATGGCGGTTAAGTTCAGTTACCATAAAAAAATGGCAATTTTCACGAACAAATTTTTTGCTGTAGTCTATGCCAAAAAGTTGGTATATATTCCAGATCGAGTGCAGGCAATAAAAAACCTCTCAATGACAATATGGCACTACATTAACGATAGTGTGTTAATGTAGAGGCTATATGGTGAAAACAAGATTAAACTATTTGATAACAATAACATAAAATGTGATTATATATCTTACATTTGAAATGTAGTTTTGACTGTATAGCAAATTGTTTTTCGATATGCGGGATTGTATTTGTTTTTAATTTAACCTGGCATTTTATATTTTATATGTTTTGAATTTCACCTGACATCCCTGTGTAAAAAATTCACAGTATTGGAAAGCATCCGGAGGTGCTGTTTAATAGCACAAAAATCTGTTTAAACTACCGGAAGATGATTATTTCATCTTCCACTTTATTTCTCTGGCGAAAAACACCCTTCACTATCCGTGAAAAGCAGCAAGACCTACCGAAACGTCGTTACCTAAGAACAGATTTAGCTATATTTGGCAAACAAAGTAAAGCTGACAAGTAAATAAATTATATTATTCTATGGTTTTTTTTTACTAAGTTTTAATCTATTTCTTTCTCTCCTACTTAATTGAAGATGCTAAGCGAAAGTGGAAGTATCTCCATGAGAGATACGTCAAGGAGTTACGAAATATTGAGAAGTCTTCTACTTCCAGCGCTGGTGCTGGCGAAGTGCATGTTCCAAAATGGAGATTTTTTGAGCTTTCTTTTTTGGCACAGCGTTGTAAGATATCGACATTTGACATTTGATATCGCCCACATATGAGAGGGTTCCGAGAATTCAGTACTTCCGAGGAAGTGGCCACTTCCAAACATTTGATATATTAAGTCGGAATCTTAGGCCATGATGTGCGACGTGCGAGAAAGTGGCCTCTTTTTAGATCTGATGTGATCTAAATTCTTGCACCGCGTCTTCATGTATCATGCAGCACAATGATTTAAATTTTTGCATCTGCAAGAAAATTGATTCAAATGATGCATGTTTCAGATCACTTTTTTTAGCTTTATCTGTTTTCTGTAGTAGTGCTGGGAACATTGCTATAGATAAAAAAGATTTATCGGATTTATCTGTCAAAGGAAGTCAATCGTGTAAGCAAACGTTCTGAGTGAAGAAGAAATTGGTCCGATTAAATTATCATCCCAGTGTGAAGGCCACAAGGGAGATTTTAGTTTCCGGTTTTATCGAGTTAGATCACGCGGAGCAGAATAAGGAAGACAGTGCCGGATTTCGAGGTTCCCCTACCGGAGGTGTTGCAGAGTTTTATTCTGATTTTGGAGTGGGTGTAGAGAGGCGAAGTGGGTTATACTTTGAGGAATAATTATGCTTATTTTTTACTTTTAGACAATGAACAAAATGAGCTTTCGCAATAAGGTAATGCTGTTCGAGGGTTGACGCAAGCGAGAGCTTTACGTCTGGTTGGCAAACGATGAAAAGGAACCGTCAGTTAAGTTCCTGGTTGAAGAAATCATAATAGGGGTGCTGAAGTGAACTGGAAGTCGTCTTCGTGTATCTCAACCCAGTTGTCAAGTTTACCAAGCAACCACATTTGGTAGCAATTAAAGAGCTCCAGAGTTCATTTTTTTGGTGTCCCAAATCACCATACAAAAAAAAAAAACAACCATTCATTTACACAGTCGGTTCCATCCAGCCAAATATCGACAGCTGATTTGGAAAGCCAAAGATAAATATTTTCACAAACAGAAGCAGAAACTGGATTTAATGCATCGAAAAAGAATCACGATTTGTGTCAAATCTACCTCGTAGTTGTTTTTTCTTTTTGTTAATCTTGAATCGCTTTTTAAACGGGTCTAGCGAACTCCTTTCGCCCTTCATTGACATGCCTGAATTACGGCGATGTTTCTTTCCGTTGGTCGAATCTTTCTCGGAGAAGCGGAGATTGTTGTACGATCACACATCGTTGGTTCAGAGCTTGACATATCCAAGACAAGCAAGCTCCCACTGCAGTTGTACCCAACTCCTCCACGGCTTGCACTAATCTCAATCAATTACAGACTTCTTCCATTGTATCAACTGAAAAATACACTAACTAATCAGCAGTAGCAAACAAAAACAAACGCATGTAGAGGCGATCACATTGTGCGTTCCAGAAGCAGCAAAACGCAACGGCAGAACGAGCAACAGAAATATTTAGTACATTGCGAATTGGTCGTTGTTACCGTTTTGCCGTTCTACCGTTCTCATTGTGTTTGACCTTTTCTGTCCTTCTTTCTTTTTTTTTTTTTTTCCTTTTTCTTTTTTCTTTTTTAACGATGCAGAAATTTAGCAGACATTTTATGTCGCAGGCTTTTACAGATATTTGAAATATTTTTTAAAATTTCAACTAAAAAGGTATTTGGGTGTACTCAACCTGTTTTCCGATGACAACTATAGGTTGGGGCTTGTGCTTACCTTTACCACCGCAATTGGCGTGTGCAAGCTCTGTTTTGGTTCTTGCTGGCGTACTTGTTATCTTGCTCACTCTCATTGGAAACTTGAAAACAAAAACGAATGTCATTTTTATTCCCGTGAGAGCAAATAGGAAAGTTTCGATTCCGAAATAGTGTCACAAACAAAGAAATAGTGAGAAGTGCGATCGTGAACATGTTTTGTTTGTTGTTTTGGATGTTTTGTTTTTAGCGCTAAAAGTGAGATGCGAAGCTGACATTTTATTCCGGTTTGTAAATTGGCGAGAAAAGGTTAAGAAAAACGCGGAGACCCTAGGGCAATATGAACAGAAAACCATTATTTTAATGGATCAGGTAAGCTATTAGTTGTTAGTTATTGAATTTCTGAGGTACCGTTATCCCTTCCCCATAGCCACATTTGGCCACCTTAAATTCACCACTCTCCCCCTACCTCCAACCGAAACCTTTCGGAGTTATCCAACCGCGGCCCCCCCACCTTTACCATTCTCCATTCCCCCGGCCCCTGTTCAAAACCGAAACACCACCCCATTCGCTATAACCAGAGTCTACGCGTGTCTGCGTTTCTCCTCTCTTTCCCCCTTGACATGTATCTACACCGCTGGTTCTTGTAGATCCGCCGGACCAGCTTCGATTCCTCCATCAAATTACTCAATTAAATACTCGTACACGATATAAGATAAGATTAACAAAAATATTTAAACAAAAATATAAAATGCACCTTTTTAATATCGATGGATAAATCGAAGATAAGCAAGTTGACAGCCCCTCGACTTTAACTACAAAAAAAATCATTTTTACTTAAAAAAATTATTTCACAATCATTGTAGTGTTTTTTTAATTAATGAAATAAAAATAAAAATTTTGAATTCAACTTTTTAATTAATGTAACGGAAAACTGACTCTGTAATTCATTGTAATTCAATGGTTGTTTTTAGACAAAGAAAAAAAAGTCAGTTGAATCTATCAAATGAAAACTAAATTTTGATGTTAAAATACAAAACAGGAAAGAACGTTATAGGAAACCAAAGAAAAAAAAGAAAAAAAAAAAAAAAAAACTACAGGATAACTATAGAAAATTGTGTCATCTATGCGAATGCTTCAAGCTTAAGTGTCACTAAAAAATATGAAACAATAGTGTTAGATTGCATAAAATCCAAAAAATAGATGCAGAAACGTTAACAAAATAACACATATAGCAAAAATTAAAGGAAATCCGGGCAGTGAGAATGGAATCGAATTGAAACGTGCAACCTGACTTTAGTCGAGAACTAATAATTGATACACGAGTTTCTCTTGTAAAATGTGAACAAGGAATGGTGAGTAAAAGAATCATACTTAACTTTCAGTCTAGACGTTCGATGACAGCTACTTTCGAAGGGGTTTATCGATGGAGCCCAATGTATAAGGGATAGGAAATTGACCTTTCCAACAAATATGACATAACTCGCTCTCTTATTACGTCTTTTCGTCTAATTTTGTAAAAAAAATAACAGACTTTTTTAGACATTCCCAGACATTTCAAATTTTTATCGCAGACATTTGAAAAAAAAAAAAAAAAATGATAAACAATTCGCTTTTTTTTTTTTTTTTTTTTTTTTTTGGTAAACGGTCACGGGGGGGGTGAAAGTGGAAAGGGGGAAGGGGGGTGGGGCAAAATTCTAACATTCTAAAGGTGAGGAGGAAAGGGGGTTGGGGGGGGGGGGGGGGGTGAGGTTTCATTCGTGTTTTGTTTGGGCTCTTGCTCATTTTTATTCTTTTTTTTTTTTGTCTGGGTGGGGGGGGCGGGGGCGACGGGAAATGTGCAGGGGCAGAAGGGCAGGAGGCATTGGTGTTTTGTGGGGGCGGGGGGAGTGGGGGTGTGGTTATGTTATGTCCCTGGGCAGGCAGAGACAGTGCAGCAGTTGGTATTGGAGTTTATGAAACTCATTTATGTGTGTTTGACTAACATTAGCCTTAGATTGTAGTTAGTTTAACCTGTATGTTTACTTTAAGTTTTTTTCTCTGTGTTTGTGTGTGTGTTTTTTTTTCTCATTCTCAAAAATGTTAAAGTCAAAAGAAAACCTAAAGTTGTATAGTTATAAGTTTTTATCCAATTCCGAATTTAAAATAAACGTGCTTTGTAAACCACACTTCAAATTCCCGCCTATCTTCCCATCCATACAATTGTTATTCCTATTAACCTCGAGACGGCCGCGAGTAATCGGTTCTATCCCCTTAACATTAGTTTTAAGATAATTGATGTATATAAATATGAAAACTTGGCTCTGTAAAGTTGATTCGATTGAGCCTGTACAAATAAATGATTTAATAAAAAAAAAAAATTTGAAAAAAAATATCTGGCATCCCTGGATGGCCGTCCTCGCCTGTTGATGCTACCGGAAGAGGGTGATGGTCCTTCGAAAAATGTGAACCAGCCAGTCATTATTATTCCGCTGAAATCTCTCCATTTTGAATTGAATTTTCTGCCAGCGACGCTGGAATTCATGCCACAACATTTGTATAGAAGCTTCAGCTTCACAATGCACGCGATCATGAGTGAACTTCTCGATCGACTTCCGTTCATCAGCAATGTCTGATACTTGGTAGTTAGCTTTCAAAATGTCTTATCTTTTTAAGAAATTTTCTGAATATTGAGAAACCTAAATGATTAACAAAACAATATATCCATTGACGTAATATCTCGCCATTAGAAGTTGAATTTATTTTGACTATGGCCCCCTCATTGACAGCCCTTCTGTACTACCAGAACGTAGGTGGTATCAACAGTTCGCTCGCCGAGTACCAGTTGGCATGCTACGATGATACACCTTCACGGAAACCTGGCTGAATATAAACACATTATCGAAGCAACTACCGGCTAGACCGACCGTCGCTCGATAGCAGCAAGAAAGCAGGTGGTGGAGTTCTTTTTGCCGTGCGCTCAAAATTCAAATCTCGACTTATGAAGCCTCCAGAAGACTCAACGGTTGAACATCTTTGGGTGGCGATATCCACTAAAACCGGGACTCTGTTTGTCTGTGTGGTCTATATTTCCCCCGATCGTGTTAGTGACAGCAGCCTTATCGGAAAGCACGCTCTTTCTTTGGATTGGATCGTGTCACAAATGGAACCCAGCGACAACATCGTCATCGTGGGAGATTTTAACCTCAGCACGATCTCATGGCATATCGATACTAACGGCTTCCGCTATCTAGACAATTCCTGTTCGTCATACCGACCGGGTTCGCTCTCCTTGCTCGATGCTTATTCTACCGCCAGACTTCGGCAAGTTAATGGCATTCCAAACGCGATTAACCGTTTGCTGGATCTATGTTTCATTAGCGAAGAATTGGGTCAAAGATGTTCCGTTCTTCAAGCTCCGACACCGCTTGTCAAAAGCTGCAGAAATCATTCCTTTCCGCTACTGACACTGGAGTTTAAAGTACAGCTTCCATGACAACATCGATAACGTTTATCATGACTTCAGCCATGCTGACTACTAGGAAATGAACAACTTTCACGCCGGCGTGAATTGGAACACGACCCTTGCAAACGGGGATGCTTGCTTGAATTTTGCTGCTTTGACTATGTGTGGTATTTTGCTGTACGCTGTTGATCAAATCGTGCCTACGAAACTCAACCGTAAGCATCCTAAACCGTCAAACATTTGAAACGAGCTAAAAGGGCTGCTCTGAGGAAACACAGCAAATATCGCACCGACGATTACAAACACCTCAATAACAGCTTGTACAACTCTCATCAGTCTCAATTGCAGAGTCTTCTCAAAACGAAACCGAAGAGCTTTTGGCGGTTCGTGAATGAACAACGGAAGGAAACCGGTTTACCCTCCACCATGACTGACTGCACTCATGAGGCTGACTCTGTCGCGAATATCGCCAACTTGTTCCCTACGCAGTTCAGCAGTGTCTTCTGCGACGAAATGCTGGATGCCGAGGGCCTCGAAGCGGCAACTAGAAATGTTCCCCACTTGTCTGTATTTGGCTCTGCACTCACTATCTATGGTGATTTCATCCGGGAAGCAGATGAAAAACTCAACTAGAGGCCGTCCTGATGGTATTCCTTCCATTGTCCTGTGGCGTTGCCTTAACACACTCGCTGCGCTCCTAGCTACGGTCTTCACTTTGTCATTAACTTCCGGTGTGTTCCCTGAATGCTGGAAAGAGTCGTTTGTTTTCCCAATACACAAAAAGGGATGCAAACGATCCGTCGCCAACTATCGTGGGATTGCTCCACTTAGTGCTGTATCCAAGCTATTCGAACTAATTGTACTCCAAAGGCTGGCCCATGACTATTCACATACCACTTCTCCTGACCAACACGGTTTTATGCCCAAGCGCTGGACGGCGACCAACCACACCGTATTTAAAGACTGGACTCGGAAAAAATGAGACACACAAAAATGATCACCAAAAATTCGTTTTAAATCGGATACTTCTCAAATTTTCAGGGATTAAATAACTATATATCTAGCTATTTTTTGGCATAATTTATTTATTGAATTTCCTCCCCAAGCTGAATGTTCGTACATTTCTCTTAACACTGCTCATGAGATCTTGGGCGAGGCTTTGTCCATCTTCCATACATAATTTCTCCCAGTTTTTCTTCAAAGCTTCATCGGTTTTGAATGTTTTTTCGCTTTTCTTCAACTTCTTCTTCATTATCGCCCAAAACTTTTCGATCGGACGAAGTTCTGGTGTATTTGGCGGGTTCGCCTCCTTCGGGACCACATTAACGCCCTTCTCTTCGTACCAATCCATTACAGGCTTGGCGTAATGGCACAAAGCGAGATCCGGCCAGAACAGCGTAGGACCACGGTGAGAGCGGAGGAAGGGCAGCAAGCGCTTCTGCAAGCATGCCTCTCGATAAATATGCCCGTTTATGGTGCCGGTTGTAACGAACGGCTTGCTGTACCATCCGCACTCGTAGATCGCCTGCCAAAACAGGTACTTTTTCGCGAATTTGTTCATCTTTCTCTTCCGGAACTTTTCCGGAACCTCCATGCGGGACGTACCGACAAAAAACTCCAGGCCGGGTATTTGTTTGGTGTTCGCCTTGATATAGCCTGGCTTGACCAGCCACTCACGGTACAGCTTCCGCGCACGCAATTTGGCCACCGTGTTTTGCTTGTCAGTCCGGTTTGGCGCCTTCCTGACCTTAAAAACACGTAGCCCAGCCCGCTTCATGGTCTGCTGGACGAACCACTTCAACGCATTGACCTTTTTGGCCACGTCTCGGGTGGAAAGGTTCGGGTAACTCTTAAAGTACTGCCTTATCTTCCGCGCCTTCTTTGGGTATTCCGTTTTCGGTTTACGGCCGCTTCAAGCGCGCTGCTCGATGGTCTTCGTCTTCTGGAACATCTTCACAACGCGGGACACGGTGCAATGGTGGATTCCAAGCCTTTTGCCGATCCATCTGTGCGACTGACCAGGATTATTGATCACCGCGCCCAAGATTTGCTGGCGTAGCTCTTCTTGTTTCGAATGCATCTTGAAAACTTCTTAACAGATCGCGATAAAATTTTGCACACATAAACACTCTAAACTAGTATTACCAAAACTTTCATTAATTTTTACCCACGCGATAAAAAGTTACACCCAAAACAAAGTGTCGTATTTTTTCCGAGTCCAATCTTGCACAGACAAGTTCGATTGCTTCAACGGAAGCAAAATAATCTCAAAATTTGCCAAGAAATTCGTGGTTTGGTAAGCGATTTGTATGTGTAGGATGCGGGCTCCATTCGTAACGACTTCAACATTGAGTGACCAAGTGTAGTAGATCTCGTCATCCATTATAACCATGACGTTGCGCTTCGACGCAAAAACGTTCAGCTGCTCCGCATTGCAATGTCTGTATTGCCCAAGTACTTCTTCACCGTTTGACCGGTTCCTCCAACATCTCGACCCAAAGCGCGGAACTATGAGACCACCTTGCCCTCGGTCTTCCTCTTCAGCTCCTAATCACGATCACTCGGCACTAACGAGCGGTCGGAACCAGGCTTCCGTTCGACGCTCTCGTCTTTCTCCAGAAAGGAAGATGTTTTAAATGCCGGATCGGCTATATCCGGCGGACACAAAGTGCCTCACGATGTCCACCTTCTTCGGTCCGGAGAGCACCAGGAAAGGCTCACAAGTACGACACATCGCAGAGCACGGTGGTCACAATCCTGAACGTGGAGGGCGTGAAACGGTACAAGCTTGCATCCTTAGCGAAGTACACGGAGAAGCAGCTGCAGGAAATCCCGGGAAAGAGTCGAAAGCTGTGCCATAAGTACTTCAAACCGGGCAACCATCGTTATGGACGACGAGAAGGACTTTACGTTCTCGAACAGTTCGACCTCTCTGGATTGGATTGGATCCCTCAAACGTGCCCCTGGCGCTGCCATACCGTCCCAGTCGGTGTACGAAAATGGTTGGGAAGCCACTACAGCTCAACACCTAAAATTCCGTTTCAACAGATGTGCCAAAAAAAGTGGACCTTAAGGTGGCCCAGAAGGTGAAGGGCCTCTATTTTTCTTATTGCTTCACACCTTAAACGCACATTGTATGAATTTGGGAAAATCTAATAAAAAATTGAATTAAAAAAAACAGACTTTTTTCCCAAACGTGTTTTCATTCAGTCCGCTACTTAAGATTCACCAGTTATTTCAGTCTGTTATTTTATTATCATATATAGAAACAAGGAGAAAGAGAGAAAAAATTTTAATTCAATTATTCTTTTGTTTTTATGTGTGAAACCTTTGAATCTAACCAATAGTTTTGGGTTGTTCGCTTCACCATTTTAAGGAACTCTTACTATTTTTTTCCAATTTTCAAAATTCAAAACATTTTTCTAGTTGAAATTCAACATCTCAATGGTGTTGGCGTATAAAGCACAATTTGTTTCAAGAAAAGTGGCTAGCTACTTCTGGCATACATTTCCTAGAATATCATAGTCAAAAATAGATAGCCTAAAGCAATAAAGAGATCATATTTTCCAATACTTATATATTTACTAACCGATTTATTATTGTTTTGCCAAAAACATTAGAAATAAAACTCAAACGTGAATAAAAGTTCTAATCTGTTGCTTCAAACCTGCCACTTAACAGCATTTACAAATTTAATGAACGGTTCTTCTGCTTTCATAACTACCCCTCGTTAATCATAAAATAAAGTTGATCCCCAAAACCACTCATCGTTAATTTACCCACCACTGGACAGGTTATTTATATTTAATAGCCGCATTTCCAAGTTTAAACACCCATCGTCATCGTATACATAATCGATTCGATTCGGCTCGCATGTGGTATAACACAACTAAGCTTCCAACCGATCATGACCCTAATTAGTGAATCCACGACAACGAGGGTCGTAATTAAAGGCTCGGAAAACACCACACTCACTCACACCTACACACACATGTAGCTCTACACCTTCGTCGGAACGATAAACAAGTAAACAAATCACAATCACAAATTCGATTACTTGTTCGACCGAAGGGTCCATCGCCCGAGGATGATTTGCTCAATGCACCAAAAAACAAGAGCTGCACAACTTCACTGCATTATATATGTATCATATAAAGCACATTAAACACGCCACGCCAGCACTGGGTGCAGCTCCACACAAACCCCATGCTCAAGGAGGTGTAGATTAACTGACGGCAACACGACAGCCCAGCCTGATGCCTTTTTCATGTTCAATCAGGTGGAACATTCATTTTCCAGCCCTGTTTACCGCTTTTCTTTATTGT
>JAHHFK020004999.1:0-45947 GCA_024533555.2 Aedes koreicus
ACGATCCAAAAATTTCGGATGAAGATGAACGAGCTTTGGATATCATGCGGAGAACACTGAAACGTTGCGGTGACCATTTTGAAATTGGTCAAATATACAAGTTCAACAACTTCATGTTTCCTGATAGCAAACCTCAAGCCCTTCGTCGACTGCAGATTATGGAGAAAAAGATGGATGCTGATCCGAAATTCGCGAAGCATTACTGCCAGAAGATTCAAGATTATCTGGATAAAGGATACGCAAGGAAACTGGATGCAGAGGAATTGGAAGAAACTCGCAACACCTGGTACTTGGTCAGCGCGAATAAGTTTCGATTGGTAATGGATGCCAAGGCGAAGCCACATGGATTCTCTCTGAATGATCTGTTATTGAAGGGCCCGGATTTCGTTCCTCCGCTAATGGCTGTTCTAATGCGAGGCTGTAGGAAGAAGATCACTTTCAAAGCAGACATCAAGGAGATGTTCCACCAAGTGCTTATTCGGTTGTTGGATCAAAACTCTCAACGATTCTTTTGGCTTGGCATGAACCGCAGTGACCCCCTGAAGTTTACGTGATGGAAGCAATTTTTGGTGCGGTATCCTCCCCCTCGATCGCACAATTCATCAAAAACTTAAACGCTCATGAGTTGGAAGAGCGGTTACCTGGCATAGAACAAGCAATCGTGGACCAACACTACGTAGACGATTATTTTGATTGCGAGGACTCGGAGGAAGGAGCAATTGAGCTGATTCAAAAAGTGATTACGGCTCGTGAATGTGGCGGTTTCAAGCTAGATAAATTTACCTCCAATTCAGAAGCAGTAGTTCAGTCGATTGATCCCTCTTTGCGAGCAGATCTGGGAGAATCAAGGACTGAAAAATTTTCGGTCTAAGATGGAATCTCGATAGCGACGATTTTTTTTCCCGTTGAATTTCCCTCAACTCGATGAAGCTTTCCGATCTGGTGCAAGCATTCCTACGAAGAGGGAGATACTTAAGTTTATGATGGGAATATTCGATCCGCTGAGTGTGCTGAGCCCAGTAACAATCCACCTGAAGATTATGTTCCAAGAACTATGGCGTTTGCAGGCTGGATGGGATGATCAACTACCTGATGGCGTTTTCCCGAAATGGAAGGAATGGTTAAATGATACGGCGAGATTGGGCGAGATTAGGATTACGAGGTAATATTTCCCTAGACTATCTACCTTCAGCAGCGTCGAAATTCATGCATTTTGCGACGCAAGTGACAAAGCCTTTGCGTGTGTGGTTTACATGGTTCACCGACACCACAATAAGTCACATGTTGCTCTAGTGTTCGCCAAATCTAGAGTAGCACCGCTGAAATCGCAAACGATTCCAAGATTAGAACTGCAAGGCTGCGTGCTGACCAGTCAGATGTCAAAGACTGTTCAGGATGAACTCCATATTGAAGTCAGTTCTGTTCACTTGTGGACGGATTCAAAGATCTGTTTGAGCTGGTCGAAGACTCAAGAAAAGCTGACCGCCTTTGTAGGATCCCGAGTAACAACAATTAAGGACAATGGACACCATTTTGGAATGTGGCATTGGATACCATCGCATCTCAATGTTGCTGATTAAGCAACTAAGTCGTCGAAGTTCACTAATATGGCTGAATGGCTGAAGGGTCCAGATTTCCTGTATCAAGATCGTAATTTATGGCTGACCGATGAGAACACCCCTTTGTCACCTGTCGAACGAGTAAATTTCCTGGCTGAGTTGGAGTTCAATCTGAAAACTGTCTTCAAGTATCGACGGAAACATCGTTGCGGCTACCGGATATCGGACGATTCTTAGACTACCATCCGCTCATCTGATCAACTGCGTACTATTTGAAAATGAGAAAAATATTAGCATTACCCAAGAAAGACAAGCCTGAAAACTTCAAGATCAACGTTCAGGACATGGATGAAGCTCGTCAAGCATGGTACAGGAAAGTACAACTTGAAGCATTCGCAGATGAGATGCAAGACTTGAAGACACACGTTTTGTTAAGGTGTCCAGTCGCTTGCGTGCGTATTCTTCTTTCCTGTGCGACGGAATCATTCGGGTGCGAAGTCGGATCCAAGATGAAGGCAGAAGTTTCGAAATGAACAACCCTGTTATACTACCAAACAACCACAATTTCACGGGTTTGCTGATTCGGATGCACCACATCACAAATGGACATCAAGGTCTGTAAACAGTAATCAATAACTTGCAGCAACGATATCGTATTTTGAAGATGAGATCACAGCACCGACAAACCGACATGAATGACAATAGAAAATGTCCTAATATTTCTGTTCAAATGATATTACTGACATCTATCTTCGTGTTCGCTGAGAACGTTTATTGAAGCCACGAACACGCTTGGGAACATAATAAGAAGGTTCGTGTCTGAGCCATTCTGGACACATTTATTTGATCTAGATAAAATGATTCTAAAGGTTTTGACAGATAGGATCGCTGCACATTTGAATCGGCCGTTATGCATTCTTGATCAAAAGTGAACATTGAGTTTCATGTCGGTTTGTCGGTGATCACAGGTCAAGAAACTGGCAAAATCTTGCGTGCGATGTCGTGAATTGAGGGCAAAACCGACTACAGCGCAAATGTGTAACCTGCCGCCAGAAAGGACTACACCGTTCGTTTTTCCTTTCCAGTGCACCGGAATAGATTATTTTGGAACATTAACAGTGAAAGTAAGACGTCGTCTGCAAAAATGCTGGGTCGTACTTTTTACGTGTATGACTAGTTCATTTGGAGGTAGTGCCATCCTTGGATACGAACAGTTGCATCATGGCAATAAGGTGTTTTATGGCGTTCAGTGGTGTACCAAAGAAGATAATTACAGATAATGGTACAAAATTTACTGGCACCAACAAGGAGCTGATGAAGCTGGTGCAGAGATTGGATCAACCATCGATTGAAGAGACACTGAGTGTCAGAGGTATTGAATGGCAGTTTATACCCCTAGGAGCCCCACACTTTGGTGGATGCTGTAAGGACCGTCAAAACCGCCCTGAATGTAATGTTGAAGGAGAGACACCCGACTAATTTGGTACTTCGGACGGCGCTTTGTGAAGTGATGAACATCGTGAACAACCGACCATTGACCCATATATCAAACGATCCCCAGGATCCTGAACCGCTAACCCCAAACCTGCTACTCCTTGGTCGCAACAATTTCATTCAATAGGATCACAATTTTGACGAAAGCGATCTGGATTGTAGAGCGTCGTATAAACATGCTCAAATGTTTGCTGATAAATTTTGGCGAAAATGGGTTGCCGCATACCGTCCCGAGTTGTTGAGGTGACAGAGATGGCAAGATAACCGGAACTATTACGAATATAAAGCCGGAGACTTAGTTATGATTGTGGACGAAACTATGAATCGTGGATGCTGGCCAAAGGGATTAGTCGAGAAGGTGATTCGCGGACCAGATGGAAAAATCCGTACCATCGTAGTGGCAACATCAAGATCAAGATTCACCAGACCGATCAGTAAGATTGTTCTAATCAAGGCCAATTCTGTTCCTGCCCCGGAGAATGTTACCGCTAGCAACGGAACGAACGAGCGAGCGTAGGTGGCCGTTGCAAAACAAACAAGTGAAAATTTCATTCCATGTACAACATTGAAAAAATAAAGATACAAACTTCAAACTCTGAGACCCCAAGCTAAATTAATCCTCTGAAGTCCTGAAATCCCCATACCCCGCAACACAGTAGAGGCACCTAAATCATGTCGATGTACTTGTTATTTTTGGGTCCTCCCTTAGCTCAGTCGGTAAAGGCGCAGCTACAAAGCAACACCATGCTGGAGGTGGCTGGGTTCGATTCCCGGTCTGGTCTAGGAATTTTTCGTTAAGGAAAATTTCTCGACTCCCTGGGCATAGCGTATGATTGTACTTGCCACACAATCATACTAATGCAAAAATGGTACTTGGCATCGAAAGCTCTCAATTAATAACTGTGGAAGTGCATTTAGAACACTAAGTTGAGAGCAAGCAATAAGCTAATTGTGAAAACAATAAGCTTGAAATGCTAAAGAAGAAGAAGAAGTACTTGTTATTTGTCACGGTGTAATTTTCGATGTTGTTGGAAAAGTGAATGTACACCAAATAGTCGGAAAAATGTGCATCGAACTGATTTTACTTATCATGATTGTACGATTTCCGTCAGTTTAGTTATAACATTCGTATTTTGGTGCGCTTAAAGATACAACGTTCATGCTTTTGATGTTTTCAGCTCTGTATTGTAACACAGAGATGCACAAAACAACGACTGTTTACAATAGCCCCTAAATACCCAGCTGCACCATGATGCTATCAAGAGAATAATGAAACACTAACGTATTAATTTAGATTGCACCAGTCATGCAATTTGCACAGAGTCATGCTACACCTATCTTCCCCAACGGGGTCGTGAGTTCATTATGTTTTTTCACTACTTGACGTAGATATATGTGATGTTAAAAGGTTCAATGGCTAATCTGATGGTTATTACTGGGGACTCAGGAGGGTTGGTTATGCGATCAATGTGGTGATTTTAAACCTTGGAATTTTAATTTCCAAATCGGTTACAACTTTGTCAAATTTTTCGACAAGTAAAATGAAAAAACAATAATTGAATTCACTGGATCATACTCGATTTTTAAGAACACTAGAATTCCCCTACAGCCAACACGGGGTATCCTACCAAGTATAAATTCTTGCAGTTGTCATACTCTTTAAATCGGATGAAATAATAAAAATATTATCAGTATACTCTTATATTAAATGAATAGGGAAATTTGTGCAACGATGATATTGAATTGATTATGTCATTTTCCATCATTTTTCCAAACGGTTTATCATTCCCTCCACGTTTCGTGCTATAACCTTTCGGAAATAATTGGAACGACGATAAAGTATCTAGCATTACTGAATAGCCACAGGACCCGGCGAAGTCAATAAATAATATTTCTCACGGTAAGTCACGAGAGAGCTCTTCTCTCAAATCAATATTGTCCAAAACATAGAAGCGGGGAGACTATATTATTGTGCCACTCACGATACGATACGATTCGACAAAACACCACAAAGAGTGAAAACAATTGACCCTGAGCCGATAAAAAAAAAATACAAGCTATTTTCCATTATCCAACGCCACCGTCGTTGGGTAGAAATTCATTATTCAAGCTCCCCGAATTTGGGTTCTGATTAATTGCACCGACGACGATAGATTCCATTTCATTTTTCTCGCTGCACGTCTCCCGCAATGAAAAGAAAAACAATGCGGGATAGTGCAAAAATCAAAGCTGGCAACACGGCCCCGCTCAAATGGCGATATGGCGTGCAATATTGGCAAGATGCGTATCTGACTGCCGGATGATAATTAATTTCCATTTGCGATTGTCCACCCAACCGATCTACCGCGTGCGTCGTGTCACCAGGCACAATAGACTGGAATACAGAAAGATTAAAAACAATGGAGCGAACACGATTGTATGATTTACGGGCCATAAAAAGTGCATCGTTGGATTTTTTATGCCACGTTATTGCATTAGAAAATGTACCACTTGCGATGATAATGTTGGGGGGAAATTTATGAGCGAAATGATAATTCGCTTGCTTTATTGAGGTGAAAGACTATAATACCTATTATGACTATTACAGAGTTGATTCAGGGATATCGCAGTTTAAGCATTGTAACCAGTAAATAAAATGATAAAGAATTCGAAGTACTCAGTTAGTCAAAAAGTTTTGAAAGCAAAAAAGACATATTTTTTTACGGGGAAATCACTTTTATTGATCAGTATTGTCTCTTATAAGATCAATAAACTTGGTCGAACGATATTTCAACTTTGTTGTCCCATCACGGAAGTGACTTCCAGGAAGGTCTGCAAAATACTTCTTTATAACGGCTATAACCTATTCGGCTATAACGGCTATTCGTTTGATGAAAAATGCTCTCCACGAAGGATTTTTTTGAGGTGTGAGAACAGCCAGAAGTCAGAGGGAGCTAAATCTAGCGAATAAGGTGGATGCTGCAACAATTAGATTCAGGATTATAGTAGTAGACCCAAGTCTCATCCATAGTGATGAATCGACGCAGAAAATCCTTTTTATCCTTTCGAAATTGCTCCAAATGTTGCTCCGAATGTCGCATCCGAATGTATTCTTTGTTGCATTGTTAGCAAATGCGGCACCCATTTACAGGAGAAGGAAGCGATGCATTAAATAAATGTTACAAACAAATTGATTGTTTTCATCAAAGAATATGTGGAAGCACTAGGAAATAGAAATGCCATTCTCCCCTTGCAAGTTGTTTTCTCTTCGTTGTTTCCCTCTTCGTTGTTTCCCTTTTCGTTCGTTCTCAGCTACGATGGCTCTGATTGGTTGGAGCGGGGAAGCCAATGGCTATATAAGTAAAGCACACTGCGTTTGCAAACTCATTCCATAAACGGACGTCGTAGTGTGCGGACCATTAGGAGCAGCAGCAGCCTACCGAGGAGCAAGGTAGCCATCCAATGCGGACCATTAGAAGCAGCAGTAGCCTACCGAGGAGCAAGGTAGCCATCCGGTAGCCATCCGAAAGCAGCAGCCGGTGTATATATATAATCGACTAGCACCGGCCGGCTCAGTCTGGAATCGGACGTCGTAGTGTGCGGACCATTAGGAGCAGCAGCAGCCTACCAAGGAGCAAGGTAGCCATCCAGTGCGGACCATTAGGAGCAGCAGCAGCCTACCGAGGAGCAAGGTAGCCTTTCGGTGCTACAATGAATGAAGCAACGACAGTAGCCAGCCAAAAGGGCAAGGCTAAAACTGATCCGAAGAAAGTTGATCCAGTAAGACGCCGCAAAAAAAAGAGAATAGCACCGTGCATGTGAGCAGCCAACGGCCTTTTGGCCTTCACAAAAAACGTCACGGTGTCAACAAAAGGAACGAAACAAACACCGGATCACGACACCATTGTGCACATAGTTTTTTGAACCCAAAAACGTCAGCCAAAATATGCCATGTTGTTCCATGTGAGATGTCTATGGTGTTAGCTATCACATCTACAGTCGATCGATGATCTTCCAAAACCATATCCTGTATTTTCGCTATGATTTCTGGTGTTGATGCACTTTTTGGACGCCCTGAGCGTGGATCGTCTTCAACGCTTGTACGGCCACGCCTAAACTCCAAAACTCACCGGTAAACGGTTGGGAATGAAGGAGAAGACTCTTTTAATAATTTCACCTTCTTTACATGGATCTCAGTAGCCGATAAACCTTCCAAAACAAAGAATTTAATCACTGCACGATATTCGGCTTTTTCCATTGTTAAAAACAAAACAACTGACATGTTAACTTCAAATGGCTTGCAAACAAAGAATAAATTGACAGATCAAAATGAAATTTTGAATACGTTCTAATGAAAGATGAAATATTAAAATGGCGAAGAAATTTTGGTTTTTCTACTGCCTCATAGGTGTCGCTTTCAAAAAAAAATTGATAGTAAAGTTCGAACAGGAAAGTAACAAGCTCGAATTATTGGGAGCATACAAGCCAATTAAAAAAAAAACAATTTGAGAACTTCTTTCAGTTATTGGAATACCAACGAATGGATAGTCACAAACCTCATTTTGCAAACTAATTGTGAATTTAAACAAATTTATTTGGTACTTGTATGGATGCCTTCAGTCCAGTTATCATACATTTGTTTGCAAAGGGTTACTTTTCCATTACAATTTCTTAATTTTTCTCCACATCTTATGCATTTTATTTGCGTGCTTTGGTCTTTCCAAGTTCTAGCTTCATCCTGGTCCAAAAGGTTTCGATCGAATGGAGTTGTAGACAGTTCGGTGGATTCATGTCATTCGGGACAATATCCGCTGAATTAGACGCATACTGCCAAAATCTCAGCTTTTTATTGTACTGTCTCAAAACTGACAAATACGGTTTTAGAAACACTTACATTTATAATTCTCCCCTTTAGTGGTGCTTTTTGTCACGAAAGAATAACTGCGCATGTCTCAAGTACCAGAGACGTTAATTATGATGTGACACGGAGAGAGAAATTCTTTCAAACTGGTACCCCGGCCACTTATGGATATTTTGTAAATGGCAAAGGGTAAATGCACCCTTCTTTTTGGGGAAATGCTCCTTAAACTTTGGAAAAATGCTCCTTAGATGCGTTTGCCCGGCATAATGCAATCGGAGGTATTAACCTTCTGGTTAGCGCTTGCCGGGTGTTTTGACAGGTCGTCAGTTTCTTCAAGATTGTATGCTATGTCATTCGGAAATGTGCAAACAAAAGGACGCAGCCAAAACATGTTGAAATGTTTCATTATATTCAAAGTGACCGTAAAAATAAGGTGTGCTTATACTTTCTGGAACAGTCGCTAGTTTTAATATCCTCGGTTTAAATTCTGATTTAACTGAATTTCTTGGGTATTATTTTTAAATTTCCGCACATTCGGAAGCGTATGTAGTTATTCCGGACATACCTAACTATTTTCTTAAAATATATGTATAAAGTTGTTGTTTATTTGTTTGTTTGTTTGTTTACGACACTTTACACATGCGTGTGCATTCGTGCCGGAAAAGCGGAGTTTTTATATACAGAGTTTCTGTATTTGTAGTTTCTAATTTCTTCTTCTCTTCTTCATATTTTTCTTCTTCTTCTTTCTCTTCTTCACTTCATTTCATTTGTTGTTCTTCTTCATCGTATTCACTATCTTCTTACTTTCTTTCAAAGTTGTTAGTATAGACCACTGTTGGGGAGAAAACCTAACATTTGTGTTGTTCGTTCATCTGTGTTGTCAAGACTTCTTTCGATGTTGTTACTTCTTCTTTCTGCATCGTATTTCCTGCATTCTAATATCAGGTGCCGTACATTCAGCACCGTTCCACAACAGTCCCAGTTCGGCGGGGGCTCTTTTTTCAATAGGAATGTGTGCGTAGGTCGTGTGTGGCCTAACCTCAGACATGTAAGTACACGCTGATCAGCTCTGCTACCTTGTTCCGTCCATCTGTGAGTGTCACACTTCACTTCTCTAAGCTTCGATTCCATTTGCTGCTCCACCAGTTCCTTATTGCTCTCAGTGCATCTTCCGCTGGGATTGGGATATCGATGGCCAGTTGTAGTCTAGCTTCGTTGGCAAGTCGGTCGGCTTCGGTATTCGCATCGACGCCAGCGTGGCCAGGGATCCAGCAGAATCGAACAGATCGAATTCGTGCTGCCTGTTCTATCTCTTGAATCCATGGATGTTTTAGATTTCCCTGTTTCCAAGGCCTGTAGGCAACTTGCAGGGTCCGATAAAATTTCCAAATCGCTCAGGTTTGGTATCGCGATCGCCATTTTTATTGCATACGCTTCCGCGGAGAATATGCTGCACTCCTTTGGGAGACTGTTTGTTCCAGCTATGCCATTTTTGTAAAAAGCTGCCCCGTCGGTGTAGACTACGGTTGACTGGTTGAATCGTGTTGCCAACAGCTATTGTACGATTGGTCGCACTTTTTCCGGTGGATCTGTGGCTCGTACTGATCGCTTCATGTCCCACACAAATGACCTTGTAAGTTGGTCGATGGTTGGTAACGTAGTGCTCGTTAGTTCTTCGAGCCAATCCGATGCTCGTCAAACCAAGGGAAGGGTGTTATTGTTACGGTTCTTCGATAGCATTCTAATGGCCATCCGCGCTATCACCTGTGTCGAAAGCAGATCGAAGGGTAGTGTGCCCGCTTCGGCCATGACTGAGTGGATCGGGCTGGTCACGAAGGCTTCAGAGCTGAACCGAACCATTCGGTTGAAAACTAGGCGATTGTTTGTAAATTCATTTGTCCTCCTCGGCTGACTAGTCCAACACTGTACGTCAGCATCGGTGCGCGGGTTGCTCGGTTGCCACGCGGGAGTTTCGCTCCGATCATCTGCAGTATTCGTAGTCGAGACTCGCATGCGTTCTTCACCGCTTTGCAGTGCGGCTTGAACGTCATCGTTCGGTCCAGCGTGACACCCAGGATCCTCAGACGGTTGGTCTTCGGGACGGGGGTTCGATTGGTGGTGATCTCTTGCGCTGGCTCTCGACGCTCATTTGGGCTGCAGTAGAATGTCTGCGACTTCGTTGCGGATATGGCGAACCCCAAGCTTTTCGCCCACTTGTCCACTGCTCTGACAGCGACCTGCAGTTTTTTGTGCAAGCATTCCCCTTTCGCACGTTGTACCACGAGGAGGATGTCGTCCTCGTACAAAAAAATATCGACTCCGCTGGGCAGCACACGGAAGATCGGCTGCATCACAACGAGGAATAGTGTCACAGACAATACGGAACCTTGTGGCACTCCATTCTCCAACGGGTACTCGCGAGACTTGTGTCCCCCTATGGACACCTGGAACGTGCGTTCTGAGAGAAAAGTCTGCACCAGATTCAGCATCCAACCACGTATTCGCCAAGATCTTAGCGTTCGCAATATGCCGTGTCGCCAGGTGGTGTCATACGTCTTCGACAGGTCCAAAGACGTGTGTTCATCGATAGTAAGCAGCGACCGTCAAGCTCGGCAAAGTACGTGTCGGTTCCGTCTCCTGTACGAAAAGCGTGCTGTCGCTCTCGAGCCGTCCACTCGCCTCTAGCTTGGTGATTAGCCGTCGATTAATGATGCGCTCGAGGAGCTTCGCCATGCAGCTGGTGAGCGATATCGGTCGGAAGGCATTCGGTCCGGATTCGTGGCAGTTTGGCTTTGATGACCGCCATTCGTGTCGCTGCTCTTGCTTGCTGGAACCTCGCCTATGCTTCGGGTTGATCTGAATCGGATTGTTGAAGACGTCGGAGAGGTCGAAGGCACTTTCGCCGCTGTCGAATTGCTGCTTTTGTTTCGGGGCACCCCCACGGTACTGTCTTCAGTCCGGTTCGCCCGCTGGTTCGTGGTATGGACTTTGCCCCTGCCTCTATAGTTTTCTCCGTGAAGTTGCTCACGTCCCACTCGACCAATAACGTGATGGTTTCCGCTCGTACAACGACCAATCCGCTTGGTCGTAGAGCAATTTCTGTCGAGTCGTTCGATGATTTGTCCACCCGGAAATGGACGCTGTGATCAGAAAGTGGTCGCTGTTGTGCGTGTCCGACAAGGTTCTCCAGGTAAACCTGCGAGCAAGCCTCTCGTAACAAATGCTCACATCGATAGCCGAGGTGTTTCCCGTAGCCGGGTCGATGCGAGTGTGCGAGCCGTCGTTCAACACCACCAACTGGTTGGTCAAATTCGTCTCAGCGATAAATTGGCCAAGTTTGATTGGTGAGATCCCCACGCTAGATGGTGCGCGTTGAAATCCCCCAGGAGTAGCACCGGACCTTCGAGCTGCTCAAACGACTCACCCAATGCAGCCTGACACTGTACAGAACTCGGCGGAATGAAGACAGACACTACAGTGACCTGGATCGGTGCGTGGTATTGATCTGCAGACGCGCAAATGGTATGCCTTTCCGAACGGCAAGGCCAACCCCGTGTTGCCAGTAGTGAACGCTGTTTAACTCCAGAAGCAGCGTGTAGTGTCTGCTGGGACGACGGTTTGGTTCGCTTTCGTCTCCTGTAGAACCACAACGCAAGGCTCGAGATCGGCGATGAGGAGTTTCAATTCGCAGATATTGGCCCTGAGGCCACGCAGGTTCCACTGTAGTGCGAAAACGCCAGACGCTGTGTGGTGGTTATCTGTAATAATATTGGGCGCGACAGTATCTGTCGGTGAATAAGAATAAACAAGACTGACATGTGAGACGTCTTGTCTCAGTTGTTGTTGTTGTTGTTGTTGTTGTTGTTGTTGTTGTTGTTGTTGTTGTTGTTGTTGTTGTTGTTGTTGTTGTTGTTGTTGTTGTTGTTGTTGTTGTTGTTGTTGTTGTTGTTGTTGTTGTTGTTGTTGTTGTTGTTGTTGTTGTTGTTGTTGTTGTTGTTGTTGTTGTTGTTGTTGTTGTTGTTGTTGTTGTTGTTGTTGTTGTTGTTGTTGTTGTTGTTGTTGTTGTTGTTGTTGTTGTTGTTGTTGTTGTTGTTGTTGTTGTTGTTGTTGTTGTTGTTGTTGTTGTTGTTGTTGTTGTTGTTGTTGTTGTTGTTGTTGTTGTTGTTGTTGTTGTTGTTGTTGTTGTTGTTGTTGTTGTTGTTGTTGTTGTTGTTGTTGTTGTTGTTGTTGTTGTTGTTGTTGTTGTTGTTGTTGTTGTTGTTGTTGTTGTTGTTGTTGTTGTTGTTGTTGTTGTTGTTGTTGTTGTTGTTGTTGTTGTTGTTGTTGTTGTTGTTGTTGTTGTTGTTGTTGTTGTTGTTGTTGTTGTTGTTGTTGTTGTTGTTGTTGTTGTTGTTGTTGTTGTTGTTGTTGTTGTTGTTGTTGTTGTTGTTGTTGTTGTTGTTGTTGTTGTTGTTGTTGTTGTTGTTGTTGTTGTTGTTGTTGTTGTTGTTGTTGTTGTTGTTGTTGTTGTTGTTGTTGTTGTTGTTGTTGTTGTTGTTGTTGTTGTTGTTGTTGTTGTTGTTGTTGTTGTTGTTGTTGTTGTTGTTGTTGTTGTTGTTGTTGTTGTTGTTGTTGTTGTTGTTGTTGTTGTTGTTGTTGTTGTTGTTGTTGTTGTTGTTGTTGTTGTTGTTGTTGTTGTTGTTGTTGTTGTTGTTGTTGTTGTTGTTGTTGTTGTTGTTGTTGTTGTTGTTGTTGTTGTTGTTGTTGTTGTTGTTGTTGTTGTTGTTGTTGTTGTTGTTGTTGTTGTTGTTGTTGTTGTTGTTGTTGTTGTTGTTGTTGTTGTTGTTGTTGTTGTTGTTGTTGTTGTTGTTGTTGTTGTTGTTGTTGTTGTTGTTGTTGTTGTTGTTGTTGTTGTTGTTGTTGTTGTTGTTGTTGTTGTTGTTGTTGTTGTTGTTGTTGTTGTTGTTGTTGTTGTTGTTGTTGTTGTTGTTGTTGTTGTTGTTGTTGTTGTTGTTGTTGTTGTTGTTGTTGTTGAACGCATATTGAGGTGGCAGTTTTTTTGGAGCTTATATCTGGCGATTCATTTTTAGCTACGGATTGGTCGTAGTTGTATTTCGGAGGACACCCACGTTTTGTTTCCTGAACGCCAACAGCCGGAGAATTGTTCCTTGAACGGGTTTGAGGGCCTACTATTTTTTCTGGTGTGGTTTTTCCGTATTTGCCGCTTGCGACTGTTCGTTGCTGGCAGCTTGCTGCTTAAGTTGCTGAATGATGTTAGCCATGTTTTGGATTTTCTCATCATTCCGTTTGCTTTCCTCGTTCATTTTGTCATTTCGTCATCTTTTTCCGTGATGAACGCTTCTAGTCGACTTTACCTTCCTTCGAATGCGCTTTGTCTTGCGGTTACTTGAGCGTAGCTGCCTTCTGGTTGTAGTTCAGCTCGTTTTCTGGCCTTTTGGGAAAGATAAATTGTCGCGGACTTTTATTTTTATCATTTCGACTTCTTTTTTGTACGTCGGACACTGACGGCTAGTTGGTCGGTGATTACCCTTGCAGTTTCTGCAAAGGGGTGCTTCACCACATTCTTCTTCTCCATGGAAGTCACTAGAACAGCAACGTTGCGGTCCAGGGCATCGAGCGCGGGTATGACCATATTGAAAACAGCCGTAACAGAGGATAGGATTCGGAAAGTGGGGATATGTAAAAGGCCAACTTTAATGTATTCCGGATAGGTGTTTTTACAAAACGTTATAATTAGCGCTGGCGTATTGACTCTTTTGTCACCTTCTCTCTTGGTTCTCCTCTGAACCAGGATGACTTTTTTCTTACACATTTTCAACAATATATCTTTGTCCTCCATGTTAATGAGATCATAGCAAGAGATGACACATCTGCTAATGTTCAGGTTCGGATGTGGGACAATTTTGACGTCGGTTCATCAATTAGCTTCGTTAATTTCAGTAGCTTCTGGACTTGGGCTGAGTTTCGAACTCGCAGGGTATAATTGGTTCCTCTGGCTTCGGATTTGGCACTTTTAATTGAACCACCTGCGCAGTAACGACATCCCGATAATATACGGGTTTATCGGAAGTGAAGCTCCATCTTTTCCGTTTAATTGAAGGAAAGTTAATTTACCGAATTGATTGGTTGGGTCCATATACGAAGGTAGTAGACGGTTAACAGACCCTTCCGGGTCACCACTACTAGCGGCCGCCATGTTTTCCTTCGTTTGGTTTACCCAGCTGGCAACGGTCACCCTTTACCTACCCCAAATGGTCGAAAAAAGGTAAAAAAGAATGATCCTACCTTTATTCTGCTGACGTTCACTGAATTCTGTGCCGCACTGTGGCCCACACTTACGTAACGCACTGTAGTGCTCCTCGGATGTAATCTTTTTTAATTTTTCGTAATTTTCGCCCTTCTTCAAAACTTTTTACCACTTTTATTTATCAAAAAAGATCTTCCACTAGACGCACCGCGACCCACACAACCGAATGGCTGAATGAAAACAGCCGGGTGACGATCGATTGTTTTTCGCAGCACGTGGAGCACACACAAAACCACTGTTTTCAGCCGTTATTCGATCGATTTTCACCAAACCTTCACTATAAACACCTTCTTTGCGACTAAATGCACCAACCAACGATAGTTTCGATCACGGAAACCGCGAAAAATGTGGAAAAAAAACACTTGTTTATCTTCACGGACGCGTTCTTAACAATCGTACGTGACGGTGTGTCGAGCTCAGATGGTTAAAAGTTGTGATATAAATTCAGTTTATTTATCAAGTAACTTTTCACGAGTCATCATGTGAGATCAACCAAAGATTCAACAACAGCTCTTCCTATCTATAATTTCAGGCATGGCTCGCCAGCTCAAAGCGTTTCCAATCATTTTGTACGGCTGGCCTTGTTTAATCAAGATTTTCATCTCGTTCCGTCTTTCCTTGGAACAACGTTCACCAAGACCCTATTCTATAATATAAACAAAACTTAGACATTTTTCAACCCATCTCTAGGTAATATGCACTCACGTCGACTGATTAAGCGGAAAAAGAGGTTCTTCAAAATATGGATGAAAATCAAATTCTTACAGGAAAGCTGATCACTGCAATTAATTTGAACGGCTTAAAATGGACATTGCAACAGGTCTAAACCAAAATGCACACAGAAAGAATCGAAAACACCACAAACAATACCTCTTATTGGAGGAAGATCCACTACTACATACTTACACGGTTGATTATCACACGGGAAACCGGTAACACATACATGAATAATAAATGTGTAGATTGGCAGGCTATCTGGCTTAAAAACGACAATTTCGTGGCAACCAGGACCGTCAACCAGGAAAGAAGCGTGAACGAGTGTGGAAAACCGTCTGCTGACTTTCCTCAAACAACACGATCGTTCCGTGCTGTTCGGATTTGGCATCCTTCCATTATAGGAAAAAGGCCATAGAGTGGAGAATCGAGAAGGTGGGGCCCAAGAATAAAAACCCTCCCTACACGTCAGACTCCAGAAACTTTATCAAATAGATTAAAATCTACTATCTAGAGCGACCAATAGGACAAAAAATAGGCAACACAACTCACATCTAAAACTAATGATGCTGAGTTCAAATACATGTTTCCTCACATTGGAGGCTTTTGAAGCACTGTTTTTTGTTAAAAAGGGGTGCTTGAAAATGTCTGCCACCTTTTCGCTACTGGCTACCGAATACAATTTCTGCCCAGGAACCACGCAACTTTGTGAACTTTGTCAGCTTCGTAAGTCCACAGTCCTGCTTTAGCTGGATGCACGGTTGTTGAAGAAACTCCGCCTTGGACGGAGAATTCGGGGTTTACTCCAACCTGTTTTGTCATCGCTGTGGTTATCGACATTCGATTCCTTTCCCTCGAAGTAGGCTTTCTGACAGTCGATAAACATTTCCCGAACATTGTTATTACGTTGGTGACAGTTGTTTAGGGATGTTACTTAACCGGCGTGGGAGCAGTTTGCATTTTCGCGATCGGCTTGCAAAATTTTGAAGCGTTGCTCCTCTTGCTTGGACGCCATTTTGATAACTGAAAAGCACATATCAAAATCAAAATACACGGACAAAATGTAACTCAATGCGAGTGTCCATTTCAGTCAGTTGCATGGGAACTACGACTCAGGTGTGTAAAAAGTAAATTCACTCATCGGTTGAGTAAGTCCAGTTTTCATGAAATTGAGTCGTAGCTCTCATGCAATTAAGCAAATTCATTCTTCACAGAGCCACAAAACTAACTCAGTGTGTCAGTCCACTTATAAGGTTTCCCGAACAGAATGTAAAGGTTATTTCAACTTTGTACCGATGACCATAAATGTCAACTCAACACGACATTTCAATACCAAAATGAATCAACCTATTCAACACCCGGCTAATGCCACGATGGTATGTCCTGATAAATCCCATACAAACAACATAATTCAATTACAAACATACGACACCAGGGAGGAAATAATGGCACCTAGTGGAGAAAATTATAGTCATTTTCAACTCGTGTGCATTTGTAATGCCTTGGCACACGAATCAATTATAACACGCAATGAATTTGGCACGGTAGCTCTCGGTCCAATTCAAAGGCCAAGTGCGCTACCGAAGAAATGACCATGCGGCTCCTCCAAACCATGTCCTCTCCTCGAACGGTGGGAGTGAGAGAAAGCATAACAAAAAATAACCGTAAACACGCTACTTCACAGCCAGGTGATGAAATTATTCGCAGTATTAATTAGACCATTTCGAGCCATGAAAAAAAAAACCCGAAGACTTTTCCACGCACTGCACGCTTTGGCTCCAAGTGAACACCAACCAACCCAGCACAGAACTAATCGTATAACTACCTGCTTCCCTTGGAGGAGGTGTAAACGTTTTCCTTTGCAACTAAACAGCATGCCCCTTGCCGATTGAAACTGTCGATTAACAGAGCGTTGAACGAGACTTGCAAAGGGGCTTGAGTGGTTTTCAAGTATCGCCCATCAAATCAGTTTAATGATTGAAAAGAAATCTCGTAAACAATCCGATTATAAGTGAAATTTAAATGTGGAGAGACTCACATGGGAAAATAACCAAACGAAAACTCACTCGTCGTCCGCATTCGCTTGCTTTATGCAGACGGAGCTTGAGCGATGGGAATTCGCACGGGACCCATCAATCACTCCATCAACACAGGAGGCACTGAAACTGGCAAAAGTCAGGAAAATGCTTATCGAATTGCAAAAATAATACATTTTTAGACACGGTTTTGTTTGTCGGAGGACCGTCCGTTCCGAGTTCTTCTCCCGGGTCGGGCTAGCTTTCAAACGGATCTAGCAAGTAACACAATGATGTTACGGCTCGGTGCTCATAAATAACAATCATAATTCTGGCGCTACACGCGATACAGCTGAGAGCTGACCCAAAACTACGTGCCGGCTAACCTATATGTCGTTTCGGTTTATGAATTGTGGTCGATGCTAATGAACTCCCACTGAATGTGTTTTTTTTTTTCGTTCTCAGAGGTTTCGGTGAGTGGTTGCGTATTTTCGACTGGGTGATATTAAGAACAAGGAGAATGTTTGCTTTATGGGTGATGCGAGTGAAGACAATTAATCGTTTGCGAAACTCTTGTGTTTATTTTGTTGTCATAGATGATAACCCAAGCAACATTGTCAAAAACATACAGCTTCATGAGGTTTTATAGCGTTTGATGAAAGCCACTTAAAATCAATTTGGTTCTATTATGGCACCAAGAAGTGCCAATAGGTTTCATATGTTAGTCAATTTTATGAGAACCTACACAGCTTTTTTGCAAGGATCTTAAACACTTGTTTTCTCAAATTTCTTTTACTCCTATCAAAGGTTTTATTTCGCTGTTTTCAATGCTGTTTTCAAATGCCGTTTTAGGACTCATTCACATTATCTTACCAGCTGACCCGGCGAACTTTGTTCCGCTTCAACCGATTTTATGATTCAAATAATTCCGAGCATTCATGATTTAATTTTTTCGTTTGTTTTTTTTTTCTTAAAGTATCTTCAAGCCAGGCTTAGCGCGATCGATAAAATATTTCGAAATTCAAATCATTGACATCCTTATTTTTCGCTGCCAAAATACACGTGCAGTCAACCAATTGTGGTTCTCATAATTCTGAGCGATGTTTGAGAAAACACTCGTAGTGAGTTATTCTCGTTGTGAAATGACAGAAATTCGGCGGGTACGAAATCAATCCGGTGGAAACGTCAACTGGTACTTCTCCATTGCCAATTGCCAACAAATCTCGGCAGACGGATAGCTTCTTTACGTATCGCCACAAATACGAAAGCTCAAGGCAAACGTTGATTTCGTCCACTGATTTCATCGTGTGCGTAGAAAAGTCGAAAAATAGTGCAAAAGAACCGAAGTACATATTCGGATTGTTTTAATTTTTCGGCAGTTCAGACCTATTACGGTGACCAAATGGAATGCAGAACCTCATTGTTTGCACAAATACCTCCGAAATTATGGAAGTAAAGCTGAGCTTCACTTGAGTGATCGTTCACGAATAATACATTTTATTCAAAGTCTAATATTAATTAATGCTCAAAAAGTAATTGGAATGCAGCATCAACTGTACTGCATTGAGCAATGCCATATGGACTATCAACGGCATCTACGATACATGTCAAGGATAACTCGATCAAAATGGAAAAAAACGCATACATAATAGGGTATGTGTCCCTTTACTCAGCCTTATATGCAACAATCGATTACATTTTTTATTATAACTCATAAAGTATTTGAGCTGGAAGCGATATTGAACTAGGGGGGCGACCCCGGCGTAGAGGTTAACATCCATACCTCTCACGCCGAAGTCACGAGTTCGAATCTCACCCCCCGACAAGTTACGAAAATACCCAAAAGGTATTTGAGTGACTACGACGGGAGATGAACCAGCCCAGGGTTGAAAATCTCGATAATCAAGGAACTAAAAAAAAAAAAAAAAAAAAAAAGATATTGAACTAGTTATACACTTGCTTAGATATGTTCAATATGCCATTTGGTAGTATGTATCACGAAAAGTTACACAACTCATTTTATAAAGTCAGAAACTTTCGAGGGATATGGATTTAATGTCGGTCTATAAGCACCAAATTGGGTCTATTCATGGATGCAACTTCGTCCCATTCGACAGATTTGTTATAAAATGTTGTCTTCGTGCGATTTTTTTCTGATTTTCTGATTCAATGCGTTTCCAGCGAATACCGCTATACCGAACAAACAATTTCATAAATCAAACTATACTAAAACTGCTAAGAAACACTTAAGTGATTTTCACATATGATTTAGCGACCATTTGATAATCAAAACATATATACACTCTATACAGATTTTGTTCCTTTAGTTTATGTTAAGATGAGCCATTTGAAAAACTTTGAATCGAAACTCAGACATTTTTATTGTAAATTTTACAATAAAAATTTTTCAGGTGATTAGATTCGAAATCGTGACTTTGGCGTGAGAGGTATGGATGTTAACCACTACGCCGGGGTCGCCCCCGAAAGATTTCATTTTTCCCATATAGAGAAGATGTACCTATATTAACTTCATCACTTTGCAATTCATCATACTTGAAATAAAACGATATTCACGTCACAGGATTAGTTAATAATATTTGTTGTAGTTATTTAACGTAAGCAAACATTATTAGAAAACAAAACCGATCCTTCAACTGCCCAATTGTTTGATTCATCGTAGGATGAATATAGGAACAATGAGATTAATATGGGGGCAGTTTCCGTATGTGACCAACTTTCTCTTTTTGTAAATGTTTCTTGAGCTGAACAGAACAAAAAAAGGCAATTTAAATCGGACGGTCCGTTCTCGAGTTATTCGCTGTCGTACGTATTCCACTCTGTTAAGAATTAAACGGCAGTTCTGTTCTCGGTTATCCGCTGTCGTTCTTTCTTATATATATATATATATATATATATATATATATATATATATATATATATATATATATATATATATATATATATATATATATATATATATATATATATATATATATATATATATATACAGCAATTCCATGAAAAAAAGTTATACGATCTCTCAGAATTTTATAATATTCGGTAGGATTGTTCAACATCGAAAAATATTAGACCCGTATTTTTTTATTTCGTTATTAGACTGGACCTTTCTGCGTTAGACTGGTCCAAAAAATCGTGATTTTTCAAAATCTTCAATTTTCAAAAATTTATAACTCCTAAACCGTTTAACCGATTTTAGTCATTTTTGGCCATTGTATTGGTATTTTTTTGAATTTCCAAGCAAAAATACGAAACCTTTGAATATATCAATTTTTGTATGAAAAAAATACAAAACAAATAGTTTTTCTTGAATTTGACTGCGAGGGGCCTCAACGACTCCTTGTTTTAGTATTTTTAAATGAAAGAACATTCAATTTTACATAACATATCAAAAAATTGGAGATGTTCTGCGTGTCGTTTTGGAGATACAATTTTTTAAATAATAAATCATTACTCTTCATTTTATACATCACCCGCCTGTAGAAACGATGAAGATGCATGGTAGATTACCATGCGTCTCCATCCAATCAAACCTATGACTAATGAAATCTATGAGTTACTTACAAACTTAGTATAACATTCGAATCAGTCTTTAAGGCTTTCCGTTAACCACACAGACCAATTGCTATTTTTTGACGATTACCTTTTCAAATAAATAAGGCTTTAAAATTTCAAATATTTTTGCTTAGTGTAAGTTCCAAGAAAAAAACACTTTAAAGCCGCGCGACATGATGAACATGTTAAAAAATAAGAAAAACACTTTTATACATTTATTTTTATTTATTAAGTTTTTTCATAACAATTTTATACATTTTTCTTCCGTTGAAAATGAATTTTGTTTCACAATAATATACTCTTCGTTTTGAGGCTTAAAACTATGGAATGACTGAGTCCCTGAAATTTGCTTCACACGTGTGTAACGATTTTTTAATTTTCTTTCCATTTTATTATAGTCGGATTCCGAAAAAAATTGATAGTGTATTTTCGAGTCTGGCTTAGAAATAGCCCATGAATAAAGTTCTTCGGCCGTTGTTATGTGATGATCTTGCAAACTGGCTTTCGCAGCATTTCGTTTCAATACGCCTCCCAAAGCATCACAAGGGCCCTTTCCATGACAAGTAGCGAAAAAATTCCACTCGGCATCTATGCCAAAATCTTTTTGCATGTTGCACAAATTAAAAGCGGTCATTTTATTTTTGTATTGGCTTCCAGATCCATCTGAGAAGAAATAAATTTTCTCTAAACCTGATAACTTACTTTTTATGAACGCTATGCATTGAGTCAAAAAAAGACGCACTGCGACATGATTATGTTTAGTGAAATCAGCAATTGCAATAAAACTGGTAAACTTCAAATCATTTGATTCTTCATCTTTAAAATAAATATCACAAGATTTGAAGTTTACCAGTTTTATTGCAATTGCTGATTTCACTAAACATAATCATGTCGCAGTGCGTCTTTTTTTGACTCAATGCATAGCGTTCATAAAAAGTAAGTTATCAGGTTTAGAGAAAATTTATTTCTTCTCAGATGGATCTGGAAGCCAATACAAAAATAAAATGACCGCTTTTAATTTGTGCAACATGCAAAAAGATTTTGGCATAGATGCCGAGTGGAATTTTTTCGCTACTTGTCATGGAAAGGGCCCTTGTGATGCTTTGGGAGGCGTATTGAAACGAAATGCTGCGAAAGCCAGTTTGCAAGATCATCACATAACAACGGCCGAAGAACTTTATTCATGGGCTATTTCTAAGCCAGACTCGAAAATACACTATCAATTTTTTTCGGAATCCGACTATAATAAAATGGAAAGAAAATTAAAAAATCGTTACACACGTGTGAAGCAAATTTCAGGGACTCAGTCATTCCATAGTTTTAAGCCTCAAAACGAAGAGTATATTATTGTGAAACAAAATTCATTTTCAACGGAAGAAAAATGTATAAAATTGTTATGAAAAAACTTAATAAATAAAAATAAATGTATAAAAGTGTTTTTCTTATTTTTTAACATGTTCATCATGTCGCGCGGCTTTAAAGTGTTTTTTTCTTGGAACTTACACTAAGCAAAAATATTTGAAATTTTAAAGCCTTATTTATTTGAAAAGGTAATCGTCAAAAAATAGCAATTGGTCTGTGTGGTTAACGGAAAGCCTTAAAGACTGATTCGAATGTTATACTAAGTTTGTAAGTAACTCATAGATTTCATTAGTCATAGGTTTGATTGGATGGAGACGCATGGTAATCTACCATGCATCTTCATCGTTTCTACAGGCGGGTGATGTATAAAATGAAGAGTAATGATTTATTATTTAAAAAATTGTATCTCCAAAACGACACGCAGAACATCTCCAATTTTTTGATATGTTATGTAAAATTGAATGCTCTTTCATTTAAAAATACTAAAACAAGGAGTCGTTGAGGCCCCTCGCAGTCAAATTCAAGAAAAACTATTTGTTTTGTATTTTTTTCATACAAAAATTGATATATTCAAAGGTTTCGTATTTTTGCTTGGAAATTCAAAAAAATACCAATACAATGGCCAAAAATGACTAAAATCGGTTAAACGGTTTAGGAGTTATAAATTTTTGAAAATTGAAGATTTTGAAAAATCACGATTTTTTGGACCAGTCTAACGCAGAAAGGTCCAGTCTAATAACGAAATAAAAAAATACGGGTCTAATATTTTTCGATGTTGAACAATCCTACCGAATATTATAAAATTCTGAGAGATCGTATAACTTTTTTTCATGGAATTGCTGTATATATATATATATATATATATATATATATATATATATATATATATATATATATATATATATATATATATATATATATATATATATATATATATATATATATATATATATATATATATATATATATATATATATATATATATATATATATATATATATATATATATATATATATATATATATATATATATATATATATATATATATATATATATATATATATATATATATATATATATATATATTTTGGTTCCATTTGCTTGATTAGTTCTCGAACCATCACACTGGGCTCTTCGATTATAATAAAAATTTGAGTTTCATTTGTTTGACCCCCCCCCCCCCCTTCAGAAAGGGGAGGGGTCTTGAACCACCATAGAAACATTCTTGCCTTCAAAACCTCCCACATGCCAAATTTGATTCGATTTGCTTGATTAGTTCTCGAGTTATGAAGAAATTTGTGTCTATTTGTATGAGAGCGCCCCTTCCTGAGAGAGTATGGGTCTCAAACAATCATAAGAACCTTCCCCAGCCCCAAAAATCCCTTCATATAAATTTTCACGTCGGTCGGTTCAGAACTTTTCGAGTCTATAAGGGTCTGACAGACAGACAGAAATTCATTTTTATGTATATAGAAATCTAGCGTCCAAAAACCCCCATATGCTAAAAGTGGTTTTACTTGATTAGTTCTCGAGTTATGCAGAAATTTGCTTTTTATTTGTTTGGAACCCCCCCCCCCCCCCTTCAAATGGGGAAGGGTATTGAACTGCCATAGAAACATTTCTTGCCTCCAAAAACCTCAACATGCCAAATTTGGTTTCATTTGCTTCATTGGTTCTCGAGTTATGCTAAAAATTATGTTTCATTTTTATGGGAGTCTCCCCTTCCAGAAGGCGGAGGGGTCTCAAATCATAATAGAAACATTTCTTGCCTTCGAAAACCTCCACATGCCAAATTTTGTTCCATTAACTTGAAAAGTTCTCGAGTTATTCAGAAATTTGTGTTTCATTTGTATATGAGCCCTCCTTTCAGAGAAGGGAGGGGCTCGAGTCAACTTAGAAACATTTCTTGCCTTCAAAAACCTCCACCTGCCAAATGTGGTTCCATTTACTTGATTAGATCTCGAGTTATACAGAAATTTGTGTTTCATTTTTATGGAAACCCCCCTCCCTCCCCCTTCCAGATGGCGAAGGAGTCTCAAACTTCCATAAAAACATTTCTCTCCTCCATTTACTTGCACATGCCAAATTTGGTTCCATTTGCTTGATTCGTTCTCGAGTTATGTACAAATTTGTGTTTCATTTGTAGGAGAGCCCCCCTCTTACAGAGGACGGAGGGGTCTCGAGTTACCATAGAAATATGTCTTGCCTTCAAAAACCTCTACCTGCCAAATTTGGTTCCATTTACTTGATTAGTTCTCGAGTTATGTAGAAACTTTTATTTCATTTGTATGGGAGCCCCGCCCCCCTGCCAGAGAGAGAGAGAGAGAAGGGGTCTCGAACTATCGTAGAAACATATATTGTCTTTAAAATCCCCTCATGCCTAATTTGGTTCCATTTGCTTTATTAAATCTAGAGTTATGAAGAAATTTCAGTTGCATTTGTATGACAACACCCCTTCTAGGAGAGGGGAGGGGTCTAAATCTACCATAGAAACATTTTTCGCCTCCAGAAAACTCCACATGCCAAATTTGGTTCCATTTGCTTGATTAGTTCTTGAGATATGAGGAAACTTCTGTTTCATTTGTATGGGAGCCTCTTTTTTTGGAGAAGGGAGGGGTCTTTGACTGCCATAAAAACATTTCTTGCCTCCAGCAGCTTCCGCATGCTAAATTTGGGTTCCTTTGCTTGATCAGTTCTCGAGTTATGCAGAAATTTGTTCTGCATTTGTATAGGAGCCAGAAAAGGGAGGGGTCTTAAACCATCATGAGAACCTTCAACGGCCCCAAAAACTTCTCCATACAAAATTTCACGCTGATCCGTTCTGTAGTCTCCGAGCCTATTAGGTTCAGACAGACAGACAGATATATATATATATATATATATATATATATATATATATATATATATATATATATATATATATATATATATATATATATATATATATATATATATATATATATATATATATATATATATATATATATATATATATATATATATATATATATATATATATATATATATATATATATATATATATATATATATATATATATATATATATATATATATATATATATATATATATATATATATATATATATATATATATATATATATATATATATATATATATATATATACTAGCTCAACCCGGTGCGTACGCTGCTACGCTTGCAACTAAATGAAGGGAAATTTAATACTTCTATCAAAACAACTTCTATCAAAACATGCTTCTTAACCCGAGAAATACACGTTTTGGGTTTAAGTAACCTGGATAATTCTTATTTTTGGTAAAAATTTGTGTTTCATTTGTATGGGAGCCCTCCCTTCCAGAGGGTGGTGGTTTCTCAAACCACCATACAATCATTGCCTTCAAAACCCCCCGCATGCCAAATTTGATTCCATTTGCTTGATTAGTTCTCGGGTTATGATGAAATTTTTGTCTCATTTGTATAAGAGCGCCCCTTCCTGAGAGAGAAGGGGTCTCAAACAATCATAAGAACCTTTTACTGCCCCCAAAACCCCTTCATATAAATTTTCACGTCGGTCGGTTCAGAACTTTCCGAGACAGACAGAAATTCATTTTTATGTTGGTGCTAGAAATCTAGCCTCCAAAAACCCCCATATGCTAAAAGTGGTTTCATTTAATTTTTTTTTTTTAATTTGTATTGTATACCTTCAAAATGCGGAGGGGTATTGAACTGCCATAGAAACATTTTTTTGCCTCCAAAAACCTCAACATGCCAAATGCCAAATTTGGTTTCATTTGCTTCATTGGCTCTCAAGTTATGCTAAAAATTATGTTTCATTTTTATAGGAGTCTCCCCTTCCAGAAACATTTATTTCTCTCAAAAACCTCCACATGCCAAATTTGGTTCCATTTGCTTTAATTTTTATCGAGTTATGCAGATATATATAGATTATGGTCAGTTGAAAAACAATTTTAAAATCATTTTGCGTACAGTAAATGCATTAAACGGCAAAAAGGCCTTGAGGGAAGTCATGTGGTTTGAAAACGGCAAGAAACATGACAAAATAGTTTTATAGTAGTCACTGCAATGATAAATTGGCTTTTTGGCAACACTGTGTTTTTTTCCACCATATTGAAATATAAGAAAAAAAAATGACATGTGGAAAAATAAATGCACCAAATTTTCAATGTAATGCAAATGAAATGTTGATCGTAGACCAATTTCGGCATTCTTTTAGAAAACCTTATTGAATTCCATCAATTTTCACGAAATTGATGATTCTTTGATAGTATAAATTTGTTTTAATTTTATTTTGTTTTTGTAAACTTGCATAATTTCCGAGGCAAATTAATTTTCGGCTCTTATCGTGCCAATATTCACCATAAAATTAAGTGCGCATATGATTTGAAGCATGGTACGCTGTAAAAAACTCAATTTGTTTCGCATATTTTGCTATCAAACAAATTTCCCGCAACGCTAGAACTTTTTTCTTAGATATTATTTACTGCTATATGAATCAGAAGAGCCGAGAATAGAACAAAGATGAACAACAAAAACCAACCACTATATTCTTGTTTTTCATGGCAGCCAATAGGTTTTATTATGTTTCTCAAGTGGTCATAACATCTCTCACTAGACCATTTTCAAAAACTTTTTGGTCTTATAAAGGTGTTATTAACTTGTTTTCACAACCGCCTATAGAGTATAAGAGTTGTACGAATTTCGGCTTTAAAGAAACATAGAGGTGTTGTATGACAAAATAGTTTTGAATGTAGTTTTATCAACAAAGCCGGGAGGAGTTCTATATGGCTGGAATAGAACTAAAATTGTTACTTTGGAAGACCCCTCGCAGGAAGGAGTCTGAGTACAATAAGATTTTCTTGGACAAAACGAAATTGAAAGATTTCTTTGCAGAACATAATTAGTTAGATCCCATTACAAATGTCCAATATTGAGACACATTTAAAGTATTTTTCATTTTTTTTTTACATAACTTCAAGACTTACAAGCTGTGTTGGTCATATTAGTTAGTCCACAAGCATCCGCCTATTTAGAAACAAGTCGACCAGCAAGTCAATCGACCAGCAAGCCTGAAAACGACACAATAAATTATTCACTTTCGCAACCACCAACGAAGGGAAACACTCGATGCCTGATTTGTTCCGGTCGTTCCGGTGCTGCATGGCGCTTCGCAAAGTTTCCCTCACAAAATTACTATCCAATCCAAACCCGATCAAAGCACAGTTTGTTCCGTCTGCTTGCCCCCAACCGCTGAGAATGATAGTTGCATTTGTGTACATGCATAGCTATCCCTCTCCTTTGGAATGGCAGAACCCTCCCGCATCGAACGTTACCATAAATATAACCCCCCTGAACCTCATAAGCCCCACCATTTCCTCTGCTCAGAATACGTGTGTAAAATCCACCAACTCCGTGACTTTGTTCCCAACATCAGACACCCAATAGGCGGTTCAAATAGGTCCGAATGGTGCAAGCTCGTTGATAGGCACTTTCAAACTTCCATACAATTGGGCCATCCGATCCGTCCCTCGAAATGTAACCGAACCTCTATCAACGTGCTGTTCATGTATATTCCGCAGAGCTTCGTTGCACTCCCATCTCGGGTTTTCAGTTTCCCCCACAAACACCACCCGTGAGTCTAGCCACCACCACCATCACCATCGCCCCCACTGGCACCTCCTCGGCAGCAGCCATGATCCCCAATGGTGTGCTAGTGGATGCACCCACCACGCAACTGCCCCTGACCAACATCGTAGATCATCGTAGATTGCCACCGGCGGCTATGATGCGCCCCTGGGCAGGCGGCGGTTCCCCAGGGCGAAGACTCGATCATGCCGCTCCAACCGCTACCGCCAGGCAAGGTTTGAATAATTGCGATTAATAACACACGAAATACATCCCTTCCTCAACACCACAAAACTCCCATTCAATCCCCATTTGACCCGTAGCTCCCAAACAACTGATGAAAATTGCACGCACTTCGAATATTTAACCTGAATGGCAAACCGTCAAATGTGATAAAAGCAATTCCGATTATGATGACGATGACGATAATGGTGTCGATCATCCCCGACGCTTTCAGGGGCTGTGTATTAATGGCAAATGTGACTTGCCCGTTTCGCTTGGCTACTAACCACGACCAGCAATAACCGGTGAATGGCAGGCGAATGACTTTTCAACTGTTTGACGATAAGGTGCGTGTGTGTGTGTGTTAGTGTGTTTGAGGTGTTATGTCCTAACGAGCTTGCTTATTATATTTGCTCTATTTCAGATTATATTTGCAAACGTAGCGTAGATGACGTTTTTTGTTAATTTTGTTGTTATAATTTTGGGGGGGAAGTTCGGAGAAAAGCGATTTCGCTGAATGTTGAATTCTCAAATACGAATTAATCACTTTTAATAACTCGAATGAATTTACTAGTTTGGTGGCTTTTGATGCTGCTTCTATATGCTTACTAATTAATATACTTTGAAGGTATGATTTTCGAATTATCATTTATTTATTTATTCTTTTACTAAACTGAAAATTATATGTCATTGTTATCTGCACGAATAAAAATTCGAACCTAACTACAATATTTAAAAAGGTACAGGTTGCAGCTGGAAAAACATGCGAAATAGTGTTTTGAAATTGGAAATATCTTCCCCATCTGGGATCCCAATTTGTGTAACTGTTACAGTAAAGGCTGACTAAGGGGAAGATATAATTCATACGCCCCTCGCACGCCGCTAGCACGCCTCTAATGTATGCGAAATAGGTTAAACCTTTATTGCGCTATTCCCACCAAATTGAACTGCAAAGTTTGAAAGTGTGATGGAACAAGAGTGTGATCAAAAGTGTGACGCTTTGATATGCCAGAATTTTTACATCGAGAACTGTCAAAATCAAACAGCGGCTGATTCGTCTCTGTTGTTTAATTTCTCATCGATTGTGATTTTCAATTCAGTTTTCTTTTCTCCGTTTTATATAACTCAAGTTAAAATTCTCTATCGAAACCAAATAATGGCCAACGTAATTCTACAAAACGTTGAGCATAAAAAAGCCAGCATGAACACTAGGTACCATTGCCTCTATGGGTACTATTTCCTCGGGATAAATCGGACCCAGCTTGCGGTTACCGAAAGAGCAAATCGACCATCGGAAGCTGGATTGAATCCTACGAAGCAAACGGTTTATTGAGGAATGCAGAGAGTTTTTCTACCAACAGTTCCGGATTAAAATCAGTGGATCCAGTATCTGCAGAATTTTGCATGCTGAAGGACTCTCGTGGCAAGCGCTAGAACGTAGGGCTATTCAAATTAAGGAGCATGAAATTCTTGGATTTTACTCAGAAATGATTTCGTTCGACTTGGACCTTTATCATCTTGTGTTTCTTGATGAGGTATGGATAGATAGCAAGGAAATTTTGAGGAACCGAGGCTACGGGCCAAAGGGAAAACGGCTAGTGCATCGTGGAGAATTTGTGCCCCGCCCTAGGGCGTCATACTTATGTTTTCTGGATATGAATGGTGTCTTAGATACATTTGAAACAGAGGGTACTTTCACCAGAAAAAATATTCTTTGATTCCTGCCGCGAATTTGCTATGAAGAATAAAAAAGTACAGCGGTATCCAGGGTACAATACGGTGTGGATTATGGATGGAGCACGGATCCACTATGACCCCAATATAATTCTTTATCTACGCTCAATAGGTATTCTCCCAGTGTTTTTGCCAACTTATTGCCCATTCTTCAATCCCGTGAAATTGATATGCCAAAATCGCGAATTAGAAAAGCTTATGTTGAAAACAAGAACGAAAAACTTTCATTATTAGCTCTTGAAACATTCATGGCACTTGAAAACTATGAGTGTAGTAAAATTTATAAATGTTGTGGCTATTTACCAGGCGGAGTCTTCGATCCGTCGATTGGAATGACCCAAAACGAGAATCAGGTTCGTAACGAATAAGAGAATTTTCTTTGGATTTGAAACAAAATAATCAATAAGTTTACTTTACTTATCTTTATTGGAATATAGCCCTTCAAGTATAAAAATCATCACAGATAAGATTTTCACTGTTACATGTGATCCACATCAAACATGTCCGAAATGTTATCTGCAAGAGAACGACTTATTTCGTTTTCTTCTGGTCTGTAAGACTCCTGGAACGCTGAAACTAGGCTTGAGTTGATGGAAGATCGTGTTCGCAGTGTACTGATACGGTGTTTCAATCTCTGTCCCAGAGATATGATCTGATCTGGTTCTTCCTCCAATGTTGAAAGCTCTGCAGAAAACACATCGTTGATGGTACTAGCTACAGACAATCCGTAGCGAGAACATTCCAGCTGTACAGCTTCCGAAGTAGGAACAGACCGAAAAAACTTAATTATGGAAAGTGGAGGTAACTCAGTCTTCTTTCGCTCTCGTTCATGCGCGGGGGTGGAGTGGATGTAGTTTGCCCACAGTTTCCACGAGCTTGCATGTCCAGTGAAGTGTTTGCCATGAAGTTCTCGAAGCTCATCTGCCAGTTGAGACAGGGATTGGTTACTGGGTGTACCTGCTCGGTCAGTTTGCTGAAATTTCACCAACTGCTTGTCTACCAAATCCCAAAGTTGTTTGCATGATACAGTCGTAGAATAAATATGGATATGAACTCGAATGTCTTTTCCACACGTCTTCGATTTTGATGGTTTTGCATATAAATGAATTTTCCCATATCGTCGTAAGTTGGGGCGCTTTCACCCCATGTTGGTACTTGGTTTCCTTTCTCCATGACAAAGATAACTTCACAGCAAATCATCGGTTTGACAATATTCCATACATCCTATAATATTTCCTCGACTGAATCACCTGAAATAGTTTGCGATGCTATGAGGCTGCCGGACGTTTCGCCAACAAATTGACGCTTGAAGAAGGAGGCGAATTGAGACAAGTTGCTTTTTCGACTGCGCTTAGCATCTTGATTCGTCTGCTCATCATTCACGTCGTCATTGAGGCTAGGACCATCTGTCTCGTCATTGTCATCTACAGGAAGAACCACGTGTACGTCGTCAAGCGCTTCAATTATGTATTTCTCAGCATCCTCCAAATCCACACCATTTTCGTCTTGATGCACCGATTCCCCAGAGCTACTACCGATGTCTTGGTCGGTGTCACCTTCTCCATCATGCTAAAGATGATAGAATCATGAATATTAGAAGAAATATCAATTAAAATTAACAAATTACGGAAAGACAAAAAAAAAAAGGGGTGGTGGTGGGGGGGGGTTGGGTTTTGTTTGTTTGGGTTTTGGGGGGGTGTTGTTTGGTTTTTTTTTTTTTTTTTTTTGGGGAAATGAAGGGGGGAAGAGGGGGAAAAAATATAAAAATTATTGGGAAAGGGTGGAAAAAAAAAAGGGGGGAAATTGGGAAAAATTTAATTGAAAATAAATTGGGTTAATTTGTGTAACTGTTACAGTAAAGGCTGACCAAAAGTAAATTCATACGCCCCTCGCACGCCGCTAGCACGCCTCTACTGTTGAGAATCGAACATCTTTGACAGTGGTTTGCTTACACTTCTATAGAGAACAACTGATGCAAGTTTGATCAAAGTAGTCGATCGCGTTCAGAAATAACGTCAAATGGAACTCAAAAGAAGAAAAAATATTGTGCACAAACACCTGGAAAATCCGGAGTGGCCCGGTTCCAAGCTGGCTAAAGTGCTGAAGATGCCGAAAACAACAGTTTGTCGAGTGCTCAAAACCTACAAGGAAACCCTGAATGTGGAAATATGAAACAGCAAGGTGTTAAGACGTGTTAAAGCCAACCTCGGTCTTTCAATCCGAGATGTGGCCAGAATGTACAACGCCAACTTTCAAATGGTGCGGAACATCCTTGCCAGGGAAGGATACAAGTCGTACAAAGCCAGTAAACATCCGAACCGGCACACGAAGCAGACTCTTGTACGACCGTGTTTTGACGAAACACAAGAGCTGCACTTTGATCGATGACGAAACAAACGTCAAACGCGATTTAAAGCAGCTTCCCGGTGAAATGTTTTACATCGCGACTGAACGTGGGAAGATTCAAGTTGGTGTTAGCCAACAAGTTCGCGAAGAAGGCCATGATTTGGTAAGCGATTTGCAATTGTGGCCTGAAAACGGAACCATTCGTCACATCCTCGAGGATGACATCCCAAGTTTACATCGAAGAATTCCGGAAAAAGCGTGTATTGCCGTTCATCCGCAAGCATAGGGGCAAAGACATCTTTTGGCCCGATTTGGCTAGCTGCCACTACTCCAATGTTGTTCTGGAGTGGAATGCTGCCAACAAGATCGATTTTGTCCCCGAGCTAATGAATCTTCCGAATTGCCCGGTATTTCGACCAATCGTAAAATACTGGGCTATTTCAAAGCAGCGACTTCGACAAAGTGGTGGGGCAGTCAAGGACACCCACCAAATGCGGGCAAAATGGAAGAAATGCGCTGATTTCGTGTCCGTTTCCACTTTGCGGGCGCTGATGGGCTCCATCAAGAGGAAGGTTCGAGATTTCGTTCGAACTGGAGAAATTTAACCTTCTAATGCTGTAACCTTGAAGTTTTAATAAAAGTACTGTAAAGCAACCATTATTGGACTTTTTAAACCTATTAAATCACGCATAAGCATATCTCTTTGAGATAGATTCAATATTAAATCACGAATTACAGGTCTTTCAATTTATTTTTAGTCAGCCTTGCAGCTTGTAGCTTGCAAAGTTCGTTGTGTTCGATTGTATCATCATGAGGTGCATGAGAGATCGCATGCGCTACAACGTTCTCCTTCCCGGTTACAAACTCCAGCTTCAGTTGGTAGCGTAGCAGGTTCAAGAGCATATATGTTGCATTCTCTTAGGGCCTATTAGAAGTGGTTTGCAGAATATGTTAATCAGTGGCTTGTGATCAGTCTTCACGGTAACGCATAGGTACCCAACAATCAATGTATCCGTCAGCGTTCTCGAAGCGTCACCTACGACTCCATCCTTCTGGAATATGACTACTCCAAGCTCAAAGCAGCTCGCGTCACACTATCAGCGGTTCACGTACGTTGGAATACCGTAGTGTTGAAGTATTGACTGACCCACAATTGATACGTTGCGGATGCGTTGACGTAAATTTGACAGAAAACCTATGGGAAAACTGTCAAATCCACGCAAACGCATCCGCAACGTATCAATTGTGTCCAATATATTCTCATACAAAATAAAGCTCTATTTATTTCAAATCGATAATCCAGATTTTATTGATCACTTTACCCATTATATTGCAATATAATACTGATCAACTACAGCATATGTTTTGGAATAACACCGCCTTTAACCTTCTTGACCAGCTCCAGACGTTTTTCGAAATCGTTACAGGCGGCACGCACGACTTCCATCGGCATTTCGTCCCGAATTCGTTTGATTACGGTTTTGATTTGGTTCATATTAGACGCACTGTGGTCATTTACCTTCGCCAGCATGTATGACCATACGAAATAATCCAAGGGATTCAGATCTGGTGAACTGGGAGGCCATTCATTCTTGTCCAAAAATTATCGCCACCAGCCTTGAACGAAATTTGCAGTATTCGATCGCGCTTCATCCTGCTGAAACACATAGTGATCATCTTCAAACACCTCTTGTACACATGGCTTGACAACTTTCTCCAAAACTCCCGTTTTATAATATACGGCTTTCACTTTAACGCCTTTTTCGATGAAAACCAGTAATTTGCCTCGCTGGCAAATTCCTCTCCACACCATCACTGACGCAGCACTTTGGAACCGTGGAATATTCCTATCACTTTCTGGAACAGTTCTCGAATAGATAGCCCGCAATCTGTCGTTCAGGACATTGTGGGATTGTTACAAGAGGAATAACTTTTCGTCTTTTGCGCCTTACGATTCTTGAAAGCTTGGAATCCGAGGTAATTTTGCAGTATATTGTGCTTTGACGATCTCGAAACATTCAGATCTGCGGCCATTTTACGTACAGAGCGCTGTGATTTTCGTCTAATCCGTTCCCTGACTACTTTAACAACTCGTGCAGTCCGCACCGTACGAGTACGACCGGGTCTCTTCCGGTCATCTAACGAGCAGGTGTAACGGTACCTTCGGAGTGTTCGGCACATAAAATCCCGCTTTACTCCGAGGTTTTTCAAATTTCTGAAAAAAGCGCCCGGGCGCTCACCTATCAAAAACTTTTTTATCACCACAGCACGAAACTCCTTCATCGCTGGTAAAAGATAAACACCGAATGAAAACAATCGGACATAACCTAAAAGCGTTTGTATAAACATAGTGCAAAACTACACCAACACATATGTGAAGCATGTTGAGTAGTTGCACGACAAAAATGCAAGGAAAAAGTGTATGAGAATATATTGGACACGGTGTAATTCCTTCCTGTTTATGGAACTGGGTAATGCTTGATAGTCCAAATTTCAGTGTAACCTGGCGGCTAGCCATCGGTCGAGAGGTGGTTTGCTTTAGGCGTGTGAATAGCCCCTCCAAATTGGCATTATGGTCGCGAATTGCTTCTCCAACGATTTTTGATCATAGATTATGAAATCGTCAAGTTGCGTACTGGAGATTTGGTCTTTTCAACGCCTTGTGTACTTTAATAGGGTCCAAACAATTGCGAATGGACTTCGACCCTACACCACCACGCTTAACAGCAAGAATGTTAACGGGTGGCAACTAAAATTTTGGAATTTCTTTCTCAAGCTGTCATAAAAAAGACAAACAAATTTGAAGATTATCTGATTTATTGACATCAAAGATACATTGTTCATTGTTGAACAAAAAATGGTGTACATATGAAAACGGTCCGTAGTCGGCCGTTCGGCGAAGCTTCCGTTTGAAATCGGAACAAGAGCTTTGTACGGCCTTCATGCCAACTTTGCGAATGCATCTCTACCAATCATCCGTTTGTAATTCGTGGCTCTCCAGTTATTTTTGTACACCAAGGAGCTTAAAATTCCGAAGAAATCTTGGATTTGACGACACTGAGTCGGATTTGTTTTATTTTGGTTTTTGGGTACAAATGGGATCGAATGGGTATGATTACGTGCATAGCGGGCGTTAGCTCGCGAATTGCATCTTCGTCCGCCTACACCGACGGATCTAAATTTTACGGATGTTCCGAAACTTTCGAAAGACCATTCAATGGCCACTCAGAGCAATACATTTTTCTCCATATCGCTTTACTTCTCATATTTTATGTACAAATGGTTTTGAAAAAAATCGCATTGTGTTACAATGAGAATAATAAAATTACCAATTCATCGAAAGTTCCAAATATTCTAAGGGACCATAAAGTGGTTATATCTCGGTAGAGTGGCCTTATTTGACAATTTAGATAGCATTTTTGAAATCAACGGCCCAAAATTACATGAAAACACGTAACATTGCTATGTATAATCCATTTTAAGACTTTTTCCGCCTTTTGTATGGAATGGAATCACTGTGCCCCGTCCCACATAAACATCCCGCGGTTCCAAAGCGCCGCGTCGGTGATGGTTTGGGTGGCCGCATACAGGCGTGGGAAGCTCCCACTGGTGTTTATCGAGAAAAACGTGAAAATCAACGCCGCATACTATAAGACCGAGGTTCTGGAGAAGGTTGTGGCCCCGGAACTTCGGGATCTTTACGGGAAGGATCATGACGTCTTTCAACAGGACGGCGCACCGACACACATGGCAAATATCGTACAAGCGTAGTGTCGGGAGAATTTGAATGATTTTCTAAATGAGACTTTATGGCCTCCCAGTTCCCCGGATCTTAATCCCCTGGACTTTTATGTATGGTCGTACATGGTGGCCAAGCAGAGCGAACATCAAGTGAGCAGTATGGACCAATTTAAGAAGCTCATTTCCAAGATCTGGGACGAGATGCCGATGGACCAGGTGCGTGCCGCGTGCAATTCTCTTGAGAAACGTCTTAAGGTCGTTAGGACTATTGGACTATTCGGTATGGTCCATCTTGGAATCAAGAGCCTACAGTACATAATAAAAATAAATCACTAGAAGATATAAAATCGTTATTTTTGAAAGTTTGGGAACAAATATCTGTCGAAGAACTCGCGGCCATCGTGGATAACTTCCTGAAACGTTTGAAGGGATGCATCTCAACACGAGGCGACCATTTTGAAATGAACAAATAAAACTTGTAATTTGCAAACATATTGCTATAACACACAATACATTTTGATAATTGTTTGTTGTATTCTCCCAATGCGCGGAGTAACGATCTATGACGAAATTTATCAAAAGCAGATAATTTCCCATCAACATGAGAGGCTCTAGGAGTGCACTATGGTACGAATAGCCAAATTTCACGGCAAAAATCGATAGCTCGAAAACCATTAACTTTAGACATATGATGTCTTATGAAGATTTAGTCTTAGAAGAAAGATTTATCTTTTGGTTTGAGTGATGACTAGGGTGGTCCTTTTATGTTCATAATAAAAATTCTAATTTTTTATTTTTATGATTTAGAGAAATTGTTGCTTGTAAACAATTGTAGATAATTTAATTTAATGAAACTTTGCTGAAAAAACCTAACTTCTATCTCATCTACGTTTCGTTTCATAAACAAAAAAAAAACAGTTTTTTGCTCTATTTTTTTTATTTCAATTTGAATTTGAAAACTTTGTTGAGATGACTTTAGAAAAACTGTTATAAAACGAAACGTAGATGCGATAGAAGTTAGGTTTTTTCAGCAAATTAAATTAATTTCAAATTTCATTAAATTAAACTATCTACAATTCTCTACGAGCAACAATTTCTCTAAATCATAGAAATAAAAAGTTAGAATTTTTATTATAAACATAAAACGACCACCATAGTCACCACCCAAACCAAAAGATAGATCTTTTTTCTAAGACTAAATCTTCCAAAAACATCATATGTCTTAAGTTAATGGTTTTCGAGTTATTGATTTGTGTCGTGAAATTTGGCTATTCGTATTGTATCTCTTGAACGTCTATGAAGGTTGTTTGGGTTCCCAGCACTTTCGGCAATAGATGTCAACACAATTATCAATTTTTTAAACAGTTGTAAGGACGTGGCGAGAGAGAAGCGGGTCTACGACACTACACTTTTGGCGAAATGTTGAGTGGAAGTGAATAGGCTTATCTCGGTGACTCCCCCCACGCTTTGTGCAAATGTTCTATGCTATGCTATGCTATATTATCTTTCTTTGGTAACCGGAAGAAACCCAGAGAATTCACTTCACATCGCGGGTTATTGCCACAATTTCGCTCCAAACAATTCATTTTTTTACACGGCACTATTCACTATGCTTTTTAATGAATATCTTCAAACGGAATCAAAACAAACTACCAACATCGAAACCGAATCTTTTTTTTTTTAGCCCATTGCGCTGTTTGCTTCAAGTTAGTACAAATACACGTAGTGCCAGATCAATTGCTCAAATTTATGACATTTTTCAGGGTCTGCAGATTGTATGATTGTATGCGTTGTCCGGTCAATATACAGTGTCTATACCTGTAAAGGTCTAAATAAACATTGCTTCAATAAAAATTGACGCAGAAAAGAATATCTTGTATTTTCATTTTTTTTAAACACATTTGTAATTTGTGTATTTGAACTTTTTGAACACCCTGTAATTAACTCAGCCTCGGCCGATGATTGTTTTGTCAGTAATCTGATGAACATTCAGAGGTTTAATTTTGGGCTGAGAATAGACACCTCATGCACCAGCTGAATCAGCTTAACAGGCTCGTGACTATGTGACTTTATGAGACACCTCAAGATTTGGTGGAAAAGCTGAGCCTTCATTCGGGAAATCATCCATGATTCATCCGTGAGAGGTTTAAATGCTCAACCACCGAGACAATCAACACACAGATACAATACACAAAACTTAAGCTCAGTACAAAAACACAAAATGAAATTACAATGTGGAGGAGAAAAACTGATCTGCTGCTGCCGGGCGACGAATGTGTGCGACCGCCTACACCGGTGTGGAGTGATGAACAACGAGGGTCGCATCGAACGGTTATAGCCGATGAAAAGGGACGGATAAACTGTATCATTTTATGGATTGCTGGTGTGCGTGACAACGCAAAGATACTGTGCATAATGGTTTGACGATTGCCAATTGCAATTAATACCTTGTCGTTATTGCGCTACTAAAATTGCATTGTTTTTTTTTCGGAAATAAAAACTCTATCCACAACTGCGGTGGTATTTATACCGAAACAAAAACAACTGAATTCTAAAGAAACGAGCTGCGAAAAACTTCCAAAACTACGGAGTGCGGAAGAAATTATCTTTACTGTTTGCTTGTGCACAATCATCCTCCTGAGCACTTATCGACTGTAATATTTTCAAACAATCAAACCATGTTAATTTTATATGAAAATTTGTATATCAGTAACATCGTCCCAATTAGTAAAAATCACACACAATCTGCTAAGGCAGGTTCCTATGGAAGAAACAATGCTTGGGAGAACTCGACGAGAATATCACCCAGTGCGATAAATTTACATGGCAGGTTTGAGATTTGATAAACAAGCTAAACGATCCGTATTATCGAGAAAAGTACAAGGAAACCGGTGAACTTGAGAACTTATTATTATTTTTCTCTTTGCACTTCAGTTTCGAAACATGCAACATTGGCAAACAGTTTACTTTTTGTCAACTTTTTCCAATTATATTCTCTATGCGTAAAAGTTGCGTAATTTTATAGGTGATGTTGCAGAAAATTTTTGGACGCTTTGAAGTACGAGTATGCAGGAAAACAGAACAAAAATTTCACATGAACCCGTTTAATTTGCAGTGATTTTGGTTATTTATTTCATGTGCGCAATCAGTAGCATAAAATTGAGCAATAAATTGAATTACGCCAGAATATTTCAGCACGTTTTTCGTATACGCTCTGTTTTGCATGAACAAACATCTTCCATAGTGCACTGAGGAAACAATCTGCTGGGGATGTGCTCTTCTATAAGGCGGAGGAGTCTCAAACCACCATAGAAACATTTCTTGCGTCCAATAACCTTCACCTGGTTCAATTAGCTTGATTCTTTCCCGAGTTATACAGTGTCTTGAGTCACCTTAGAAACATTGATTGCCTTCTAAAACCTTCACATGCCAAATTTAGTACCATTTGCTTGATTAGTTCTCAAGTTATGCAAAAAATTGTGTTCCATTTGTATGAGAGCCACCCTCTTCTAGAAGGCGGAGTGGTCTCAAACCACCATAGAAACATTTCTTGCGCTCAAAAACCTCCACTTGCCAAATTTGGTTCCGTTTGCTTGATTAGTTCTCGAATTACGCAGAAATTTGTATTCCATTTGAATGCCCCCCCCCCCCCCCCCCCCCCTCCAGAAAGAGGAGGGTATGCTCCTCGAATCACCTTAGAAAGATTTATTGCCTTTTTCCACTCATCAGATTCAACGGAAGAAAAACATTTGAAAATTTGTTCACTAAATAATTCCCCAGTTGATAATGGTGCACAATTTCATTTAACATTTTCATCTTCATGTTCTTAATAACAATCACTACTCACTGGATCTTCAACAAACAGAACACTTTGATCCGTTGATGAGTGTCGAATATTGATCCAGCGATAAATATTCTTCCTGATCACTCCCGCTCAACTGTTCCTGCGCAAACCGCTTCGTTGCTTCGAAAGTTAACGGCGCCCGTTGTGCTTTCCTTTTCTGCGACATAACTACTCACCGGAATTAATTTCAATTATTCACAAAGTTACGCTCGGTCTGTGCACAGATTGTTTACAAATTGATAGGAGGAAACTGGGCGGAGTGAAAATATCAGCTGACGAGCATAGTTGCCAACTCAGGGAAGAGTATTATTTCTTTCAAAATTGTTGCTCATGGTAGATTATGTTACATAGCAAATTAGCGAATATTTTGCTTCCAACTCAATAATAATTTCATAAGACATCGAAAAACATCTGATACAAAATGTTTTGTACAGATGTATCTCAGTTTTTGAACATGCCAAAACCCATCTGTTAAAAATATCAAGATGTAAATCTGGCAACTGTCGATGATCGATGATTCTCTGGCTCGCTTGAAGCGTAGTGTGTGTGCTGTCGAAAGTGTGGCTTATATTGTTGAGAATCTCGAAGTTGCAATGCGCTCAAATGGATTGTGAATTTTTACTTGGGGCGCGAGTGATTTTACGAGTTGCGCTGTTCTGCTACATTGACAATACAGTGGCCTGGCTTGTTTCTCGTTTGGAAATTTCGGAAGCAGTTTTCTCATTTATAAGTGCTTGAAGGAACAAAAAGTGAATTTTCTTAGGAAGAAAAATCCAGCACGAGAGCTGTGAATCCCTTTAAAAGCTGTGAAAATATGGAAATCAACCAGAATGATTTATTGAAAAATTAAGTGATGGGTCCTTGTAATAGTATTAGTTTGAGAAGCAAATGGCGAGCTTGTGTTGGTGTATTGTGTTAGCGAACCAGGTTTTTAAAAACTACCAGATTAAAGTGAATTCATAGTGTATTGTTTGATAGAATGTTTTTTAAAAAGTGAGAAAAAAACAATTCTACTCAGTGAACGTGCACAAAAAAATGTAAGTCGTGATATATTACCGAAAATGGCTAAAAAGAAATTTTGACAGGAAGAAGAAGAAAAAGAAGCAGACAATCATCATCATTGCCACAATTAATTACGACTTCTTCAACCTGAAGTTAACACAAATTTGCCTGCATGAATCTGTAGTGCAAGGTGAATCATCTGGTTTTTTGCTGTTTTTTTTTCCTCTTTCTCTCTTTCGAAAGGGGGGTATGTGAATAAGCGCAAAAAAACCTTTTTTAATTTTATTTTCTACCGTGAAGAAAGAAGAACACTCCTTTTTTGAAGAGTCGATGAAATGACAAAACCACCTTTTTTGGTTGCAGGTATTTGAGCAACTTCTTGAATCGATCCTGCAAAATGCCTTTTCCCGATCTCGAACCACAAACACTGTAGCGATTTCGGCCATAGATCGTTTGCTACAGCTTCGTCTTTTGTATTTCCTTGTCTTCTACCATGTTCGGGTATAATTGAAAAAAAAAAAGTCCTGCAGCAGACAAATTCACTCACGAACCCGAAAATGAATGACTGGATACCAGAACATTCAGTCAAGCAATCAAAACTTCTTGACGCTTGAATAGCCAGATCAGTGCTTTGCTGTGGTGTGAATGAGTTGTGTAGAACACAGGGACAATGGAATGACTGAACACGGCAAAACAAGTCGACAAGCATGTGTTGTTTGACTGATAGAACGAAATGAAGATAGAGAAAATAGTGCACACTGAATATTTTTTTTACTCGTCGTTCACGACGGCAGTCAATTTTTTCGAGCTCTGTCCTGCGTAAAAAGAAACCTCAGTATAAACGATTTATAACGTGTAGATTCACGTATAAATTGGAACGTTTGTATTGATGATTCCTCGCAGGGAGATGTAAATTGGAGTGCAGGTCGATGGAGAATGAGAGTTTTAGTTTCTGTCTTCTGTGTTGAACTGACAGGTGTGTAATTAAGTTTATGTTTACATTAGTATCGTTCGCAGTGTGATTAATAGTGCATCAGGACAGTGAAAACGAAGATATTACTAGAATTTAACATGAAACTAATTATGTTGCGATCTCAGTTAATTTCAATTAGTATTGTTGTTCAATGCCTCCTACTAGACGGAGTAATATCGGTCGCCGCAGCCGCACGGCTTTTAGCTCAGCAAATTCTCGAATGAGACGTTCAGCGTGCAACACACAATGACTTGGATCGACAACGAATGACACGGGCTCGAATGATGTTGAGTGAAGAAGAGAGAGCATGTCGAAATACAAGCAATAGAGTTAGAAAGAAGCGTAATCGGGAAGTATTAGAAAGATTTGGTGACAATCGTGCTCAAAACAACCTCATTAATCGATTACGAAGGCAAACCTACAATTCGCAAGATCTTCAACGTGCTGCATTTCAATACGACCCTTTGGTTGATTACAGTGCGGATATATCAGTCGCCATTGGATCAAGTTGTAGTTTGTTCTCATTGTAATGCATTGAAGTTCCCAAATGAAACACCAGGATTGTGTTGTGCAAGTGGCAAAGTTAAATTAACTGAATCCACTTTGCGCTCATTGGTGTCTGGATCAGGAAGTGATTCTAAACATTTTCTACAGAACATCCAGAGCTATAATGGTTGTTTTCAAACTTCATGATATTTTTATGGAATCGAGTAATTGAAGACGCCTCTGTTGAAATTGAAGATGAAACAATTGGCCACGTGCATGAGATTAAATATTTGGTCGTGGTTATTGATGATAGATTAAAATTTGACACTTACTTTGACGATGTCTTCAAGAATTTAGCCAATAAAATTACCTGTCGAAAAACGACTTAACTTTGCTAGTAAAATACAAATGTACAAATCAACCTCATATTGATTTTTGTCTTTCCATTTTTTCTAACACAAATATCATGATTACAGCGTTTGCAAAAGAAGATAATTCGATGCCCATACACATCAAACGTGCAGCATTACTAACAGATGTTAAAAGAAAGTGTATTTCACACGTCAAGGCTTCCTTTTGGACTTCTACTCTGTTATCTTTTTACTATAGACTAATCTTGATGAAGTTATTACTGCGGATATTTTGTATAGTTTATTATCAAATATTTAATAACAGTCAAACTATACTTTTTGATGATGATAGCTTTGTAGTTTTTTGTAATTTGTTAATGTTATTAAAGTAGTAGCTTTTTGTAGTTACCGTACTCTTAATGACTGAGCTAACTATTTCAGGTCCCAGAGGCAAAACATAGCAATATTACTAGTAAATTAATTAGCTTTATTAAATAAATTCTATGAAATTTCACCCTCTAAAAAAGTGTAACCCCAACTTTCCTATTTCGCTATTGCAAAATCAAACTTCGCCACGGTTCTTCATTTCCATCATCAACGCATTTATCGCGTATAAAATTGTTATTTTTTTCTCATTCACAAGCATCCGTCAGTAGGTATTCAGTGTGGATCTGCGCTCATCAGCCAGTGTCAGTGTGATGCTGCTGACTATGCGATGGTCTGATTGGAAAATGCGTTTTGAGTCGACTTTTGCGGCTCTGTCCGGCACACCCTCGCTGGGGCGGCCCTTGCATTCATTTTGCATTGTGTACAGAGCTAAACAAAAATGCTACTTTCTACGCCGTTTAGACCAACATCCCATCCCGGCTGCTCATACCATCACGTAGCTAAATTGTCGGTGCTGGGCCCTGACAACTGAACCATGACTCCGGTATTTTCAGAACATGATTTTTTCTCATCGTTTTCCAACTGCACATAACACCATACCTGGCAATGATGATGGTCGCGTTGAAGGGGAGCTTTGTGAGTCCAAACTTCAAAATTGATTACCCGTATAGCTAGTGGCGCAGTGCCTTCATTTAGCTGCATCAGCTAGCCGCAGAGTGATGATTTGGATCGATCCCCATAGCGTGAAATGTGAGCCCAACCCATTGCTCTGTTTGTGCTACAGCCAGCGTGGCGATTATTTGCTCTGCTTGTTCATGCCACTAAGGCGGAGAATAAATATGATCGAAGGTAGATTGACGGGTTGGTTGATGATCAATTTCACATATAAGTAAACAAACGGATGCGGGAAACGTGCTGATCAGTAAGTCTCCAATGTTGCTGACATAACAGCGGACAGACATTTTTAAGATCTATTTTACGTCATACCAAGCGCAGCCCGCCATTTGTATTGAAGATTCGAACGCTTTGGGATAAATAATACAGGTGTTGTGCAAAAAGCATGGTGACGTTAGATAACATTAAGATTGTCGTTCTTTTATTTGATTTTTAATATAACCCTTTTGTGATAATTTGGTGGTTGGCTCGTAAAGATGTTCACTTTGGAAGATATTTCTGAAATGCCCAAGGCAGCGATTTCATTGATATATATGAGTACTCCAAGTGAATAATTCCAAGGATACAAGCCATCACATATCTTCAAAATAAACAAAGTTTGGTGGCTCATTCTCATCTTCGCTACTGAACTGAACTACTTGAAGCAGTTTTGATTCTCCTCCCATTTTCCGACAATCAGCTTTCATAATTGCCCAAAATCGCTCGGTTGGTCGAAGTTCTGAACATTTTGGAGGTTTGATGTCACGCGGCATCGGTTATTATTATGCTCGTACCATTTCTCAGTGGCTGTTGAGTAATGGCAAGAACAGGATTGCTTGAGAATGTTATCGCAGAAGAGGCAACAGGCACTTTTTAAGGCACTCTTGGATGTAATTTACAATGTTTATGTTCCCAGTTGTGATAAATGGTTGACTGATTTTTCCCCTTGTACAGATGGCTTGCCACACTACATACTTTTTCGCAATTTTTTTCATTTTGTGTTCCATGGGCTCTAGGGCTATCCGCAATCCCTTTTGGATTGAATTTATTTCCAAGAATTTTGAAAAATCGGCCTTGACATAGGTCTTATTGACCAGTTCAATACAGCCAGTATATTTGGTTAACACCGAATCATATAGTTGTCGGGCCTGACTTTTCGCTGTTTTCTAGTCCTTTATCATCTCGATGAGGTTTCTTCTTCACCCACATCTCACTTTTATATCCTATACAGTTGACAGAGCCTCAGCTACTTTCTTACAGCTGTTTAGTCGGCTTTCTGTGGACTGTTTTAGTCTTCAGAAACTTATTGATTACATTTTAGACTGGTTTTTGAGAGACGCCTGTTGAATTCGCGACAGTTTTCTGAGAACGTTTTGGATTTTCTAGCCATTTTTCCAAAACAAGATTTAACACTTCCTGTTGTCACGATGCCGTTTTTTAAGTTCAAAGTAAACAATATTTGCGTCGTTGCAAAGATGTATGTCTCCACTGACAGCAAAGCCATACACTGGTAGAAAATTATGCGTTTACTCTGAATTATGCTTTGACAACGATAGAAAAAGTAAGTTACTGTCAAAATCCTTCTTATAAGAAGGTTATAACCAAATATTATGTATAATGATTATTATGAACTTCAGCATTACTTTAATTCAACTTTAATTTTATTATATGAATCAAAACATCAAATGATTTTCTGTTTAATTTAGGCAAAAATTTTCAATCAAACGAAAGTGTTCAATATTGTTGAACCACGTGGATGCGATGACATTAGTGCTTCGTTCAAGGTATTTTGGAGCTAACTTCCAAAAATATAAATATTTATGACAAACAGCTTTTCTATGGATTTTCATTGAACGCAATTTTCTGCCAATTCATTTTTTTCGATACCCTTGTGGAGATTTGCGACGTGTGAAACTGACATTGTTAAAAATTAGCCTGAACTCTTCTCACAAAAAATTTACACATAATTTAACAAAACCGATTTTTTATTTCACAATAACAGAGTTATATCTACATTAGAAATACACTTTCATTTGACATCACTTATCATGCGTGTATAGTCTCGTGGGATTGTGGCTCGTCTCTGGATCCCGTGGTTCATGGTTCGAATCGCATCCCCAACTTTTTTTTTCTGTGAAGAAATTTTTCATACGAACGTCCTATGAACTTCTTTCCATTAGAGAATCGTGTTAAATTTGCAACAATATCTTCTGGCAAATTTCCATACGATATTCCTATGAGTTCTTCTCGATTCGTTCGCTCAGTGTATTAATTGGAAATCAATATAAATAACTGCAAAGATGCTGCATACTCTGTGCCGCAACTACTTATACAACATTCTATACAGCTATAATCACTAAGCTGTATAGCGGCTAAGGTATTTTTAATATAAAGGCTTTTGAAAAGCTGTAACAAAGCTAACAAATAAAACTGTGTATAAGAAAACAAAATGATAATTCAAAAGCTTAACCGATTAATTTCTTAGCTACATAAACAAGCTGTGTAAACGCAGACAAACATTGTTCGTATAAGAGCTTTCTTTTCAAAGTATGCAACCGAGAGCTAAATGTTGTGTTAAAGCTGTGTTACATTACGCATAAGTACTGTATCGATTTTTTAATTCTGCTTATAGCTTATTCAGCTTCATTTGCTTTTATACAATTATAAAACAGCTTATAAGTTATAAACTTCGGCTTAGGCAACTAAAAATGTTAGTTGG
>JAHHFK020005000.1:0-37813 GCA_024533555.2 Aedes koreicus
ACGGAAACAAATCCGTTCTCAAATTCCAGAAAAAAATCACGACATCGTGAACTAACATCAATTCCAAATATGTGACTTTCTACTCATAAACGTGATTCCATAAATCCTATTTTCATGAAAAGAATCACGATGTCGTGAACTCAAACATGTCTGTTTGGCATTTCGAAACATAATAAAAATGACTGGGAATCATGACCCTCGATCATAATAACGTGAACTCTTAAATCCATTTGCGTGATTTTGTTCCTCTTTTCGTGAACACAACGTCATGAACTGTCATTTTATTGTAACGCTTGTAGAAACTCAGTCAGTCATTGTTGTGAGGTGTAAAAGTTTTGAAATGCCGACCAAAGAAGAAATTATCGCTTTGCTGCTGCGCCAATTGCAGTCAATTGATAGCGCTGATGAAACCCAGATCGGGCAGAAACCCGTTGAACCATTGCCAGAAAACATTTCCATTGAAGCGGTAGAACCAGTTGAAATATTTGATCAAAGTGGCTGCAACGGGGAAAATGATCAGAAAATTTAGTATGTTTTTATTGATTAAGGAGATAAATTACCTCCTCAAGATGCAACCACTGATGCACCAAATTCTATTGAGGAACTTCTGGCATCAAAAGGGCTTCAAAACTACTGTGATATTCATATAAATGTGCATGGTATTAAAAGCAGAAAGATGTTTTCCGAGATGGACCAGGATGATATTAATCTGTTTTGCCACATCATAAGCCATCGAATTATTTTCAGGAAACTTTTAGTCAATCAGGTTTGTATATAAACCTATACAGTTAGATAACTCGTTCACTAACAACAAAAAAACGAATGTTCCATAGAAAAAAATGTTTTACCTCCGAATCCTACGACATGGCTGAATATCATGCTTACCAAAAGATGGGTACAATGATCTTTTCATGTATTCGTGCTTGTTCTAATATTAACTAACCAAAACCTATTGAATATGCAGTTCCAAATTTTCCGCGAGTATCTTCAAAGTCGGCCAGAAGGAAGGTCTCATAATCAGCTGTCCAATTCGATGCAGAATAAACTCGTAAAACTGGTATTGCTTGATGGTTTAAACTTGAAAATTTCCTTGGACTTCAGATTTTACCGAACAACGACAGCAAAGATCGTTGAGTTGTTTCCTAGCGAAAAATCGGTGAGCATTCTTTCAAAATATTATTATGAATAATGTGTATCGCCATCATTTATTTTTCTAGGAAACTTATTATCGATCAAGCTATATTGATTGTGCTGGATTTTTTATTGTCTTGGGTGGCGCAGAAGCCAAAGCCGATAATATTATTCGTGCTATATTAATGTGCTACAAGTATCGTTCGTATTAAGCCTTAAGTATGCACCGGATTGTAAAACAGTATAGATGTTCATACAATCATTTATTCGGGATACATGCGTCAATTATAGAAATGCCGAAGGTGACTCATCAGAAGCATTTCTTAACTAAACGACCTAATTTAACCGAATGTATAATTCATAAGAATCCTAAATTTAACTTTTCTTGTTAAAAGATAACTTTATTCAATGATTATTCCTTTTTATATGTTTTTAATTCATACTTACAATAAAATGCAATACGCATGCATCCGTATAATCGAATACCTTTAGCATTTTTTCTACTCCTCATGCGAAAGTATACTCTCATGTTATTTTATAAATTCGTGAATTTTGTCCTTATATTCATGAATAAAAATTTCGTTCCAAATACAGTCCGTGAACTACGTGGCTGCTTTTGTGAACTGTATCACGATATTAATCCGATTTCAGAAACATTAATCATGAATACGTGAACCAAATCATGATTACCAAGAAAAGTTCTCACGTTTTCATGACACACATTGCATGCAACTACGTTACTCTAGCGTTATATTAATTTTGCGGAACAAAGTTCACGTATTCATGACTTTTGTTCATGGTGTATTTTCGTAAATGAAATTTTGACTTGTCCTGAAATTCGTGACTCGAGGTTGACGTATTCCGGAAAGATTTTTTATCCGTGTACCTGCAACGAAGATCATCCTCGTCCATCATCGCATTCATCAATCATCAGTACTGACCGACACATATACGGAGAGTGGAGAGTGGAGAGCACAAGTAACCGATCGGTAGGATGATCTTTACTTATGAAGTCACCGTTAGGCTTAGAGGAGTATAAATGTGTCTATTTAGGCAGTTTGAGAGTTAGTGCACATAGGAAAGCGAAAAGGTTACCCCTAGGGTCATGTAGCAATTTTGGTAGTTTTTAAGTAAATACAGAGTGTAGCAAAAAATAAATGTTGAGTTTCATGTGTGTAATCATTTGTAAATAAATTGTGATTGAGGACGGCGGTTTTTTTTATTGTACGTGATGCGTTAGTCGGTCTCTCGAAAAGGAAATAGATCCATCAGGCCCATTGGCAAAATAACTGCGTGTCGGGATAGCCTGGAAAGGCCACAGCGAGCAGCAAAACACAATTCCACTGGAACACGAAGGCACGGTAGGCTATGCCTAAGGTCTGTATCCACATTAATCCGGACACCTTCAAATCATTGCAACTTTTGAACGATTGCACGTAGGAATGAAATTTTTTACTGTGGTATAGCTAAGAGTCTATGATGAAAAAGACTATGATTGGTGTTTACATTTCATGTTTACACACTACCAAAATGTCATGTAAATTTCTGTCCCCTGAGACCGACACATGCAAGCGTCCTTTTGCACGTAAGAATGAGTTGAAAGAGATGAGAAAATAAATTCAATCAAACACATCTTTAGTCAACTTACGTATGTGTCAGTTTCAGGAGACATAATTTTACACGAAATCTTTCTTTACGTCCCCCGACTTTTTACAAACATGAATTGCGTCTCGTGTAAAATTTCTTATTTTTTAAGTGTGTAGTATTCAAGATGGCGACGAAAGAAAAACAAGTGCGCGAGCGAATTTTGTACGGGCGTACGGCAAATCCTGACTTGTCAATACGGGACCTTGCAAAAACATTGGATTTGCCTAAATCCACTGTTCACGATGTGCTCAAATCATTTTCGGAACGTTTGACGGTGGAGAGGAAACCGAAAAGTGACAAAAACATTGGACGTGCTGATCCTGCCGTGGACCGAAAGGTGAAAAGGATATTAACGAAAAACCCAAATCTCTCCATTCGAACGGTGGCTCGTAAAATAGGCATGTCGCCTGGTTTTGTCCAAAAATCAAAACAACGTTTGGGACTTAAGTCGTATAAAGTAAAAACAGTTCCAAATCGCAACGACAAACAGAACTTGGCAGCAAAATCACGGGCTCGACGTTTGTACTGCGAATATTTGACGAAGTTTTCATGCGTTGTTATGGACGATGAAACTTATGCCCTGGAGGATTTCAAGCAGCTTTCAGGGCTGGCTTTTTATTCTGCTATTGCCAGAAATACTACAGCTGAGCATTTCAGAACGAAGAAGGCATCGAAATTTCCCAACAAATACCTTTTGTGGCAAGCAATTCGCACGTGTGGCAAAAAGAGTAAATCTTTCGTCCCTACGGGCACAATCAACAAGGAGATCTATCAGAAAGAGTGTCTGCAGAAGCAATTGCTACCCTTCTTTAAAGTCACAAAGAAAAACCTTTGTTCTGGCCCGATTTGGCATCATGCCAATATTCTAAAACTGTGATGGAGTGGTACCAAGCAAATCAAGTGAACATTGTACCAAAAACCTCAAACCCGCCAAATTGCCCAGAGCTACGACCAATCGAGAGATATTGGGCTCTGATGAAGCGGAAGCTTTCTGGAGAGAAGCAAGGAATCAAAGATATCAAACACTTCCCGCAAAGTTGGACAAAGACGGCTTCTACGATTTCTGAAGAGTCTGTACAAACCTTAATGGACGGAGCTAAGCGCAAAATTCGAACATTTTATGCAAATACCGAATAACTATGTTTTGTCTTCACGAATTGTTAAAACACATCCCATGCATCTGAAATTAACAACGGACGACGGAAATATAATGCGAAGTTTATGTTTTATTCATGTTTTGAGGTGTCCGGATTATTGCGGATACAGACCTTAGACACGTGAGTTGCGACTAACTATAAATGATTATATTACTACTGTCTTTCATTTAAGCATCTCGACCGGTTGGTTCATATACGTCAACTCATTAGGCGATTTTATTATTAAAACTTTCGTGAAAATTCTTTCAAACAACGACTAACTTTTTTGTTTTGATGGTTTAAAGGGTGAGTCGTTAATGCGACACTTTCAAACTTGCGTAACTGTTTTCATACTTGACGAAATTTGGCGCCTAGTTTCTCTTCAGATTTTATTGTATACATCTGCTCAGTTGTGCAGTTGTTAGTAAGATTCCGGAAAAAACATTTCGACTCGGCCAAAAAATGTGATGTTTAGTCCACAGGGCCAGGAGACGATCCGGATTGAAAACGTGCAAGGTGCCGAACTTCCCAAATTGGGACGAACGAGTGTTGCCAAACCGCGTGCCTGGGAACTCTACGCTGCACTATGGTACGAATAGCCAAATTTCGCGACAATAATCGATTTTATCTTAAAAATAAGATCTATCTTTTGGTTTGAGTGGTGACTAGGGTAGACCTTTTTTGTTCATAATAAAAATTCTAACTTTTTATTTTTATGATTTAGAGGAACTATTGCTCCTACAAATATGTAGGTAATTTAATTGAATGAAACTTTGCTGAAGAAATTTAACTTTTATCTCATCTACGTATGGCTTTATAACAGTTTTTCCATCTTTTCTTAGGGGTGTCTCACTGATATCGAGCGCAGCAAATATGAATCAGATTGCAGTCACTTCAAAGTGAATAACCTCGACTCCCTCTATTTGCAATTTTCGATCGATCCAGTAGCACGGTCAATTTCATTGTTTTGTTTATCTGCTCGCAACAAATCGGCAACTACGCCATGAAAATACTCCAAGCGATAACTTAGAAATTTAAAAGAGAAACTTCTGTGGTAGTTTGAATAAAAAAAATCATCTGCTTCAATGTCTCTACCGGAGCAGCCAACCGACAACGTAAGTGCGGGTAAGTGTTTCTAGTGTATGAGTTATCACCTCGGATCTCGATTAGGCTTTGGAAATAAGTTTAACTGTTATTTCTAGCAATTTTTTTCATTAGGGCGAATCTACAATTGAGAGAATCGCTCGTGGCTCGCTCTCTTTCATTCATTACAGCGCCATTATAAAACTTTCGAGGGATACTTTAGTACAGATCGAAACACAACAGTGCTGGCTAGCATACTCTACAAATAGTAGATTGAAAAACGTAAAGGTGATTGGCTTATGAATGAAAGAGAGCGGGCCTGGAGAGAATCTCTCAATTGTAGATTCGCCCTAATGAAAAAAAAAACCCTAGATTTTATTCATGCTTATAGAACCGGTTTTGGAATCGCATTCAGAGAGAGAGAGAGAGAGATCGGTATAGTGCCAGGTTTAGTAAAAAACGTTCTAGATTTACGTTCTAGATATACGGCAACCAGTTTCTTCGGCGACTTCAGCGAGACTGACGTGACGGGAATCCAGCAGGAGCTTAAAACAGTTGAACTGCTGAAAGTCAGAAAGCTGCCTGTCCAAGAAAATTGTTCCAAAAAACGGTGGAAAAATCTTCTGATCCTGAGTCAGATGCGTCTCATAGTGACGACACTGGAGTTTCAAGCACGAACCTAACTGATACCCGAAATTCTGCATTCGAATTTGTGACTACAGGAATCGAGCTCGTCGATAAATACCGCCGCAATTAACCAAAAAACAACGGAACACAGCGGAATTGATTTTCAAACCTTAGTTGAATACTACTAATAGCGACGACTTTATATCTCCATGCAGGACGGAACTCGAAGCGGAAGAAGTATTTCCTGAAACAGTTTCCATTAACCTTCCTGGCGGTTATCGAGTGCAACAGCCAGCTCGAAGGGTTTATTTAGCTTCGAGATTATTCCGTAATATCAGTGGCTCTTTAAAATTTAAAAGCACAACCAGTCTTTTAAAGCACACATTTGCGGTAATGGACGATGTTGGAAAAATCTACAACGTAAAAATTGAAACGCTTATATGGATGGTTACTGCAAACGTCAATCCACGGTCAGGTTACTCCGGTATAGAACACCATCAATGAGACGAGCCAATTTGAATGCCAATCAAACAAACTGAAACGATCCAAGTCATAAATACATCTTCACCTTATATTATATTTAATACTCTATAATAAACAACTAAAACATCCTTAACACCAAACGTATAGAAAGATTCAATTTGAGAAAGGCGTTTATTTTATTTTAATATCTTGAACCGCAAAGCTATCACTATCTTTTTTGCTCTACTTTATGTACGGCATGTTAATAGAAACTACCATCTCGCAATTTGTACTACAAAATTCATAGGTGTTTGTCTATGGCATCATGATAATTATGAACTAAACTTAACGTTGAGTGCAAGAATGAGAGTTGAATAGTACATGTTAAAAATTTAACCTTGAGCTGACGTTTGACGTTGCTGAAAGTCGATTCGTTGCTAAACACGACTACTGCGTCGCATGTTCTGTGCAGTAATGTGCAACGAATTGAAGTTGATGCAGTATCTTCGAATAATTCGAGTAAGCTTTATTAAATATATTTGATCGAATTCATGTGAGACGCCCCTTAGTGGGACCTAGCAACAGTTTTTTTTGCTCTATTATTTTATTTAAATTTGAATTTTAAATATTTGACTTTTAGGGCATAAAAGGTCGCATATTTTGAAGATACAAGATGGTTGCTAGTTATTGTATAAAAAATGTTGTAGAAGTTGAAGTGTACAAACGTTTTTTTTTTTCAAGATATCTTACTCACTTATTAGCAAACACAATTGTAGAGTTAAACTCATTTTAAAATTGGTAGTTTTGCATTTTTACACAATGGTTTTCGAGTTATCGATTTTTGTCGCGAAATTTGGCTATTCGTGCCATAGTGCACCGTGCTGCTAACGAAATGTTATCTAAACGTATTTTTTTGACGTAGGACTTACGTCTCTCTTTTCTATTCCTGTATAGGGGCGCCGTTCTAAAATTTGTGAAATCGCAAGCGTTACACGGGTTTGGAGTCTTTGAACGATAAAATCTCCTCTCTGGCCCACAGAAATTTTACGATAAGTTACGATTCATTCGCAAGGTAGAACATCAAAGCTGAATCCCTGTTGCAAACTTAATGCATAACGTTTGTTTAGACTAATTAAAATGTATTTAAAAGAAAAATGTCTAAACGCACAGAGCTATTGGTCGCAAATGACATCATGTTTGCGCCTCGCTCTGATTGGTTCATGCTGCCACAGTTACCGTGCCAGCGATTATCGAACATGTGGGGACGACCGACCAATCATCAGTTCTCGCTGTGCATCCGTATGCGACAGATGTGTTCGACGAGCACGTTGGTAGAAAACGCCGCCCGTGAACACAAGAAGACCAGACCAAGAAGAATCACCCACGTCACCTGCAGCTAGCCATCCGCAACGACGAGGAGCTGAACAAACTTCTCTCCGGTGTGACCATTTCACAGAGTGCACAGTGGTCAAAAAGTTGATTTTAACGCTCTCAACTGATAGCTCCCTAAATAGTGAAGCTAGAGCGATGGCAGTTTTGGCAAAGTTGCTAGATATGACAAGCTTCATATTTTGACGGCATGATTTTTGTGATCAATCCCACCTAAAAGTGAGATAAAATTATTTGTTTTTTTTTTTAGGATTTTGAGATAGAGAGTTGATGTCTTCAGCAAAGTTGTTGAAAAAGTCAATACAAACAACTTTGCTGAAGTCATATAAATTGTACGCTTTACCCAATTGGAGATAGAGAGCGTCTTATAAGAACTAACCTCCAAAAACACATTTTTCACTGAAACATTTTGTTATTAATTTTAAGGACAACATAATGTTCTACAAAGTTATTTGCAATATCTAAATACAAAACTTTCTAGAATATACTATACCTGCATTATTTCATTGGGACGAGTTATTGAACTTTTTTCCGTTATTTTTGTCGTATTTTCGAAGGCTGTACAACACTTAGAAGCAGGTAGGAGTAGATAGAATTGGCTGCATCTAATAGAACATAAGGTTACCGCACCTTCAAACGTATTATTTTCAGTTTAATATTACATTTTGTTTTTGTCAATATTTTGATTCATAATGTGTTACTATAATTTAACCGATTTTTATTTCAATTATTACTAAACATTTATATTTTCAATGCCATTTTCAATTTCAACCGCTTCTTTTGACAATGACAGCGAATGCTTTTTGGGCCAAACACGAATGCCAAACACGAATGGATCTGATGATACTAGAAACCAGTTCAGGAAATTGCAATTCGTAGCATTTCTTGATATCTTGTGGAAATTGAACTCTCGATAAAAAGAAGCGGTTGAAATTGAAAATGGCATTGAGAAATAAAAATTGGTTTGATTATAGTAACATATAATGAATTAAAAACATGGACAAAAACAAAATGTAAAATTAAGCTGAAAATAATAAGTTTGAAGGTGTGGTTACCATGGCAACGCAATTTTTTATACTGTTTGAATCATGAAATATAGTAAAACCATCGATATTTTTTTTGAGCATAACTTCCCAGCAGACGGTCGTGGACGGGCAAACTAACCACCACTTGAAAGCTCTTTTAATGTTCTTTTAGATGCAGCCATTTCTATCTGCTCCTACCTGCTTCTAAGTGTTGTACAGCCTTCGAAAATACGACAAAAATAACGGAAAAAAGTTCAATAACTCGTCCCAATGAAATAATGCAGGTATAGTATATTCTAGAAAGTTTTGTATTTAGATATTGCAAATAACTTTGTAGAACATTATGTTGTCCTTAAAATTAATAACAAAATGTTTCAGTGAAAAATGTGTTTTTGGAGGTTAGTTCTTATAAGACGCTCTCTATCTCCAATTGGGTAAAGCGTACAATTTATATGACTTCAGCAAAGTTGTTTGTATTGACTTTTTCTACAACTTTGCTGAAGACATCAACTCTCTATCTCAAAATCCTAAAAAAAAACAAATAATTTTATCTCACTTTTAGGTGGATTGATCAAAAAAGTCATGCCGTCAAAATACGAAGCTTGTCATATCCATTAAATTTGCCAAAGACGCCATCGCTCTAGCTCCACTATTTAGGAAGCTGTCAGTTGAGAGCGTTAAAATCGACTTTTTGACCACTGTGGAATGCTGTCCTGCAGCCCAAGAAGACTGAAAAAAATTTCAATCGCTTACCATGTTATCCAACTAAAAACCGGGGTTTTTCGGGCGGTCAAATCAAGTTGGCAACTAAAGAGTTTGGTTTTAATTTTTTTTGGGCTCATCGGTATTTTCAATATGGCGGTGAAAAAACCCGCGCCGGGGGGAAAGGCGAAAAAATTCTACAACATATTTTTGTGGTGGGGGGGGGGGGGGGGCGCCCGGCGTTTTTGGCGTGGGGGGGGGTGGGGGTGCCCGGTGCGCGCGGGGGGGTGTTGGGAATTTTGAAAAACCAAAGGTCCACTGCGTGTCAGGTTAAGTCTTTTGTTGTAATTCGGTCAATGTTCAACTTTCAGTCTGTACAATCTCGAGTTGAAGACGGTGTAAATGTCTATTTTTAGCACGTAATACTGCCAAACACCCAGGCTGTCCTGCAGCCCAAGACGTGTTCCCTCTGTAAAAAAAGGATCCATTTAACACTTACGAGCGCGTTGGACTTTCAACAAACAAAATATTATTAACAGTCAATTCGTTTCTATAAATTTTCGTGGAGAACCAATAGTAAAGCCTCACACACTAATAGCATAGGGTTTCATGGTTATCTAGACTGAATAAAATATAGTAGAAATTTATTGATTTGATGACATCAATTTCTTCGCATCAACAAGCAGTCCAACGCCAACTTTGCAGTTGTGTCACTGACATAACTCACCCATTCGTTTTTTCATTCATGTTATCAAAAAAAAAAAACAATGTTATATCGGCTCCGCAAAAACGCTGAAGCCTCACAAATAAACGAAGTAGATAAAACAAAGATTGATTATTCGGTTTCTTCATATTTTATTAATTAAATTTGAGCTACTAATCAACAAACCACAGCCGGAAGTAATGAGGAAAACCTATCATGAAGTTAATGATAAATATCGTAGAACATTGCTTGTCGGGAGATACCCATTTGAAATATATACGTGATTAATTTGAATTTCAAATGTCGCTCGCAGTGAATTTTCTTGGTCAACGACAACTTGTCGGTAGTTTCCCGAATGATCTAGATTTTCACACTCAAAACCACACTATCGGTATATTTATGAATCACCGATATTTGCTCTCAATTATTTTTGATCTCCTGAAGTCTCTTTTCGAGATCATCAATGCATGCAATGGGCAGCAACTGGTATAACAATTTCATAAAACCTTGCGTTCAAGTTTAAACTGTTATAAACGATCGTAACACGATCGATGAAGGCAAGTCAGTTCTGTTTAGAATTATAGCACGTTTCTAACAAATCCGAGTTTCCTTGCGCTTTGTGATCGTCGCTATTTAGGCTTCTAATTTTCAGTTGTTTTCCCCCCTTTGGATTCCTTTTATAAAATAGTGGGGAGGGGGGGGGGGGGACGGACCCAAATTTGTTGGGGGCCGGTGGGGGTGGAATGGTGGTGGAGGGGGCGGGTGGGTTTTTTTGTTTTGGGTGTTGTGGGGGGGGGGCGGGGGGTGGGGGGGGCGCGGGAAAATTTTCTCGGTCCTGGGGTCCCGAATAAACAAGTATTTTAAAGGTATTATACCATTTATCGTTTCATAATTATTCAAGTTATCTTCCAACAATTATAAACTGAAGATAAAGTGTATCATATCGACGATATATGTTATGGTAAATCAAGATCTTACCATAACACTAATAGGTTGTTAAGTATCGTTACCATACAAAAAATTACTTTTTCTCGAACAAAATTTCCGGTGTATCATACAGTCAATAATTTGTGAATAATATTTTTTTCTGCAGTTTTACTATAAGTGGTATCGTTCAATTATGGTTATATCATAAAATATTTTTTTCAACCGTTTTACGATACACGTTAACATAATTTAATAATAAATACGATATAAAAAGATAAAAGATATCGTTACAGTATAGTAATATTATATGAGAATTTCAATCATGATGATAACTGCTACAATCATGATACAATAATAACTAATACTTTTCCCGTTTTTTTCTCCCAATCCAAGTGATTAAAAACACACCTTTGATTGATGATGTTGATGTTGACTTGATGTTAACATGAGTCATACATTTTGTGATAAAACAAAAATTTACGTATTGTTAAAACAGTTTCCGGTTTTTTTTTGTTTATTGTGACCACAATTCATATCTTTCCTTCGTTATATCATACAATGAATGAGCAAGGGATTTACTATATGGCACTGTTAATTTCTTGTTTATGAAATCATTATCATATATAGAATACGCTATTTATGGTTGTTTAAAGTTTGAATGGTTTCTTACATTCCACCAGCATTATACACGGATGATACGTATAATGGTGATTACAACATGAATGGAAAATGTATAATAATGATCATACAGCTAATGGTAATTTTCTATTCGGGCTGGTTGTATCACGTCACTTCAACAAAGATTTTTCATTGGGGCCTAACTGACAAACGTAAGGAATGGCTTTTTCCGGAAATTTTGGGGGGGCCAAAGGGTTCCCATGTAAGGTTCAATTCCTCCGGGAGGGGGGACCCTCTCCTTTTTGGAAGTGCGGGGGGGGGTTGGTTGGGGGGGTTTTTTTTATGGCGGGGGAATTGGGGGGAAGGCTTTTTTCTGTTTTTTTGTGTTTTCTTTGGTTTTTTTTTTTTGTATTTTTTTTGTTGTTTTTTAAAAAAAAAATTTTTTTTTAATTGTGTTTATTTTTTTTTCAAAAAAAAAAAACAAACTAAAGTTTTGGTTTAAATTTGGGTTGAAATTAGGAAGGGGGTTGTTGGGGGTTGATTGATTTTTTTTATTTTCTTTTCGTGAAGCATTGCAAAGCATTTTCGATAGAATTTGTTGTTTAATCTACAAGCTTACAAAGTCTTCTATTGACTTAAGCTGTAAGAAAGGTTACAAATTCAATTGTTTAGTCGTGATAAATCAAAGAGAAAGTCGATGAAGAGAATCGATCAATTTACAATCAAACATATTATCCACGCATGCCGTAAGTGTAGCCGTTGCTTAAGTTAACTTAGCTTTTTTTCTCCATCATGTATGCAACACCATTTCTCCGGACCAACGCAACATAGCATGCAACATCAAACAGTCATACAAGTTCTACATTTCTCTTCCCACACTTCGTCCGTTGACTGCCTTCAACCCACGATCAACCAACCATCCTTTCGAAACCCACCGAACAGCACTCAACTCCGATCGTCGTCTTCTCCGGTCCAATCGAAGCTCGTTATGCGCGCATGGAAATTCCGCGCGCGAGCAAATTGATTATCAATAAATATTTCGCTTCGGCTTCGGGAGGCTTTGATCTGGCCTGGGATCCTGGGCTTAATGAGATAATTTTGCGTATTATTACAAAACCCATTGCCGCCAAAGGAGGAATCCAACAATTCCGGACCCCCCCGTTCCTTCCCCAGTGCGGAATATTTTCACCGAGTCGAGTGCTGTGCCAAAGCGATGGATTTTGCCGACACCCCGACGCAGGACGATGGCCGTTCAATCCCTGATCGGCGATCAATCGAGGGCGATCGTAAATGATTATGTTGAGTTGTCCGGTCGGTTTTCAGGTCGGAATCTTGCGAGGGTAATGAGTGATATTTTTATTCATTCGACATGGTCAGTGTTGTAGTCATTGTTTCCATCGAATTTGGAAAGTTTAAAACGTCCTCCATTGCAGAAATCATTCGCCTTGAACGTAATAATAGCAATTATCTGTGCGTTCGATAATTGTTTTACCCATTCTCTGTCCAGGTTAGCCATTCCCACCGAGAAAGAACCCTCGACGCGTCCCTATCAATTAAGAAACGATATCATTTAAGTAGCGTCAATTTTCCGAATAACTCCTCAAGAATCGGTTCAACTCTTCCCACCCATTTGTGTACAAGTATGTATAGCAAGGCCGATGGCCATCAGGGGCACTCCAATCAAAGTCTCTAGAGTTATGCCCTGATTGCAAACCTCCACCACGCCTCACCTCAAAGCCAGCCCTGAGTGAGTGACTTAATCGGGTTCCTCAGAAAGTGACTTTTATAAGTTGGAGTTGTGGTCTTTCAATTGCAATTATCAGCTCCCGGGAGAAGGTAATCGCCAACCAGAACGCGACGTGTTGCGGCGTCCGTTGTAGAGCAGGTTGGTATTTTGTCCACCCCCCTCAGTAGACCCCCACTTCGACGAGAAAAAAAAAATAGTCCCATTCAGTTTTCGAGAGCAAGAGCAAGCGGTAGGAAATGTCGATACGAAGAAAAACCGAGAGCCGGCAGCTCTGAGCAGCGTGAAAGAAGCGATCATTGATTTAAATTGCGCGCCTCGAGAGTCAAGATCAAAGGCACCGATCTCGTTTGATAAAAAAAAGTACAATAACAAATATGCTAAAACTTTTCAACATCGCTCCTCCTCGCCTTCAGGTGGGGTGTCGACCTGACCGAAGTTCTCTCACACGATCGACCGGCTGGTTTTGTTTTTGTTTTTCCTTCAAATCGTGGCACTTGTTGCTGTCTGCTCGGCGAGGGCTTCCGGAGGGGTGGCGAAAGCACGCGAAGCAGCAGAGAGACCTTTCGAATATGAGGTCACTAGCACTTAAGTTATTTACATCGGTTTAGTTCTTCGAAGTGAGGGAATATTCCAAATCAGATCAGTGGAGTTGAGGTTATTTCGGTGGTATCGGTGGGTTTGTAGGGAAAGTAACGGCGATGCCAGAAGTAATGAAACGGAAATCGTTCCAAAAATCAAAACAATCAAAGTTTAATACAATTTCACACCTAGTGTAGTATCACAGACAACCAGGCGTAATTCTTTCTCCGCAATCATCGATTGCGCGTTCAACGATCGGTGCAAATATTGATAGGTTCGCGAGACTCCCGGTGGTGTAATGTTGATTCTGACTTTTTGGTTTAACCCGCACATAAAAAAAATCTGAAATTTATTGGTGATTTCACTGCCTGTAAAATTGTATTTCAATCCCCGATAAGCATCAACTTGCAAGAAACATTGCTAACAAAGGCGGGCTTTTAACTGAAACAAATATCTGAATAACTACATTACGGAAACAAATCATTTATCGTTATTTCGAAGAAATTCTCGCACTTTTCTGTTGTTCTCATCAGCCGGTGCACACCTTCTTCAGTTATGATTTTGGCTAGTTGATTCCACCAATTTTTCATCAACAAATGTGACTGCTCCCTTCATTTTCAGTTTCCGTTTTCTTATCGCCCAGTACTTCTCTATTGGACGGAAGTGTAGACAATTTGGTAGATTTAGCTCTCTTGGGATGAACTGGAACCCATTATCGTTGTAGCACTTCTTTGCTGTAATGGAAGCTAGCTAGATCTGTCCAAAACGTAACTGGAGCACCATAGGGCTTAACGAAGGGTAAAATCCGAATGTCGTGGCACTCCCTCTTGAACACTACCGAGTTAATTATTTTATCCGTTACAAAAACTCTGGTTTTCTTGCCACAGGAACAGATACCTTGCCAAATCATGATTTTTTTCACGAAATTATCCGCGAAAATAAACTTGAATCTGCCAAGCACCTTGCCGCGAGTAGATCTGTGCGGCGGCGCCTCTAGTTTCCGCGGCGCGTCTCTTTGTATTCTTGGCGCCCCTTCAATTTTGGCTCTTTAGAAATCTGGTTTTGTTAATAATGATGACATTTCGATGCGTTGTGCTATGCGACGGGGTGCGTGTGAGACGGTGATCAACTTTATCGGCGTTGTATTACATACTAGACTATAGTTTATTTTCACCTTTTTGGGCAATTTCGCAATTTAGTATGTCGTTAAGAATTTTAACATCTCGAAAAATAATCCGTGTACATATTGATACCACGAATAATGGTAATCGAAACAGCGATGTGTGGAAAAAATTTAGAGCATCAAAATATGTCAAAAATGGTTTTACTCAGCATTTGCTTCCTGACAAAGTGCTTTGTCTAATGGAAGCAAAACAAAAGGCTGGTCTTAATTTGCAGGAAGACAGGGACCGAGATATTGAGAACGATCCTGCAATCGATAGGTCTTTAACATTCGGCAAGTAAGTTTTATTAATAATGATTTTTTTAGAATTTTTAGGTAAACAAGGTAACGTCAGGTTGCATGGCTATGTATACTTTTTTCTCCGATTGTCCTGAAATAAAAAATGGTTAAGGTAGCCTACCCCCTCTGGAGTCCCTCTCGAAGATCATGGTTGTCACCTTGTCGTAGGTGAGAGGGCTAATCTCATGCAAAAGGCCAGCATGGGAGACCAAGAACATGATCAGCAGTGATAGTATCACACTATGCTTTCTTTAAATTGCCACCTCGTAGTACGTTTATTTGAAGGCACTGAAACAGGTGCGATACTGGCGGGCTTAACCGCAATTCACTCTTAGACGAAGCTAGGAATCAATCTACATATACCTGATATCAAATAATTTAGGGAAACGACAAAAAGTTCCCTTTTCATTTGCCTTACAGTTTTTTTTTTTTCATTGTTGCTTATTCTCTAATTGTCATTCATTAAACATCAAAATACAGTTGTTATCATTAATAATCTTATTGTTCGCATCATTATTGAAAAGGGTGAGTGTTTTGATCATGATAGTGAGCAACTAATAATAAGTCCTGAATAATAAGTATACGACAGCCGTGATCAAAGCACTAACTCTAACAACATATTATTTAGCTAGGGATCAGACCTCTCGAACTGAACAAAGGTCATCGAAAAATGTTACTTAGGAGAGATGCTGGCAAAGAATTAAAGGCTAAGGTTTTATGAAAAGAGTAGGACGCGGAGGGTCCGCTTAGGGAGTAGCCTTGAGGTCATAGAACAATTCTTCTCTATATCGGTTAGCTTTGCTTTAATAGTCTCTTGAATTAAAGGGATCCCTCTCGTGCTGTAAACATGCATGTTAGATTAAGAGTTTGACCAATGGTGAAAGTATCAGAAATTCTAGTCATTTTTTAACTGCCAGGTTGTAGAACGTTTATATAAAGGCACTTATATAAGTGTGATACTGGCGAGTTATGCAATTTACTCTTAAACTTATTACCTTCAATCGAAGGAAAAGGCTTAAAGTACACTTTTCATTTTCGTGGCAATTTGTGTTGTAGTTCATCCATTTGTTGTATGGAACGAATAATCAAAATATCTGGTTTACTAATTTTCTAATAACTGAATGTAATTGCACTATTTTCGAGGGAGGTGAATGTTATGATCAGGGTATCATATCATGACAAGCATGTATATTCGAGATAGGACGCGGAGGGTCCGCTTAGGAAACACCATTAAAAGCTATAGAATAGACCTATCCATGTGGCTTATATCTGTAACAGTGTTAGATGCGCCATATACAATAGCATACGCTCGTTGTTTTGTTGACGTTTCGTATAACCTCCTTTTTGGTAAAGTTCAAAAACGGCAAATCGGTTGTAATCGGTTGTAATGCGAGGCAATGAGATTTTACCCTTCATATCACACTTTAAATTAATAGAAAGGATAAACAAATAAAAAATAAACCCGCTAGATAGCAGGTAGACAAGTTCTTTTCAATGTTGCAAATTAGCTCTTATATGAAATATATTTAAATTTGGGATAGCAAGTAGATCACAAGCTGTAGGGTAGGCTGTAATTTAGGGTTTAGCCAAGCAATTATTATATATTTCTTTTTCTTCATGGTTAGTTTAGAGTGACTCAAAATTTCCAGTCAAAGAAACAAAGAGTCGTTGTGAGAATATCACCTATAATCTCCATACACCAAATACATTTTTTTTCTTTTTCTTCACCTTTCATATTAACCTTGGTCTGCATGCGGTTTAACAATGATGGTTGCATGGACGCGAGCGGTTGTGGAATTCAAGCAGCTGTTCTGCCAGCGTCGCATGTGGCTTAGGTAGTAAGTATATGGCTGCACATCATACAGGTATGCTCTACAGAAAATTTATAGGGTGGGCAAGGGGATGTCGAGGTACTTGGTTATAAATAAACTTAATTTAATCCAGGAGTCAAATTGAAATACAGTATCTATCAAACACAATAACAGACTATAATCACGTACACATTATTATGAATAAGACAAGACAAGAAATACACAGTACACCGACGAAAACTCAACATGGACAAGAACATACACAATACATGAAAGCGAATCAATTTTATTAAAACTATTTGAATCATCACGATAAAAACAGTGACCAAATGGGCACCATAGCCTAGGAACGTCTGTGTGTTGATTTAAAATAGAGGCTCATAGTAGCGAATTTTACCAATAAAAGGGTCCAGTGCAGATTAAAAGTAAGGGCCTGCTACCACTGTGATACCTACAAATAAAGAAAGAAGTTAAGGTAGCCCACCCCCCTGGGGGGTGTGGCCGGGGGTTTTTTTTCTTGTTAATTTTAAAGGGGGGGAGACAGGAAAATTTACTCCCATTTAAAATGACTGGGATTAAAATCCATGGAAAAAACATCCGAGGAATAAGACTACCATTAATTGAGAAATAAACTAAAATTGTAGTGAATACTGGCGAATAAAACACAACTATCTATCTTTGCTAAGGTAATGTATTGAATATGGTAAGGCAAAGTTTACCTTCAAACTTTCACATTTTCTTCATGTTTAACGAACTGGTAAATTTGCTGAATGGTATTTCATAATGTTGTCAAAAATAAAAGAAAATATTATGTGCCGTCCAGACTACGAGCTATATCACTTGAAATGATGCAGCTTGATATCAATGTTTGTAAATCTAGTTTTCACTGGAAATAATGCAATAATGAGACGTCACATCAAGATTCGTTATATCAAGTAATATAGCTCGTGGTCTGAACGGGGTCTAAAACAAAAAGAGTTTATTTCCACAACTTAATAGCATTTTGTCAGGCGTGAGAAAATTCATCTATAATGATCAGTGTAAGTTAACAGTGATTGGACATAGCAGATTTTTGAATTAAATATAAATAGAAATAAGGGGTGTTTATTAAATTTAATAAAGATCGACACTAATATCACCGAAAGAACTTATTGGAAAAACATTTGCCGAATAAAACTATCGTCGGGAAAACATTGTTTTTATTTGAACGTGACAAATCTGGAATCGAATAACTTGGCCAAGCACTGAATTAACCGATAAATTAATAATAACAGATTCAATATTTGATCTTTCAGCTCCTAAATATATTAATCTTAAAGCAATTTGGATTTTTTTAAATTTTTAATTTTTAGGTTTTGATACTCTGAGATTCCTAAATTTTTCAATCTCAATTTTTTTAGATGTTTGTTTTTTTAATTTTTCATTTTCAGATTTTAAGATAGAGCAAATGACGGCTTTGAAGGGTTTGCTTCTATTATTGTCAGAGGGGTTTTCTAAAACTGATTGCGCACATTTTTTGCCAGAAAATTCACAGAGTGTTAAAAGAAGGATGTTGTCGCCGAGTTCCAAAATTTTTCATTTAGTCTCAAAATTTTGTATTCTCAGATTTCTAAACTTAGACGTTTTTTTTTTCAAATTCTTAGATTTTTAGACTTCAACAAGATTTTTAGATTTTTAGATTTTTTAGATTTTTAGATTTTTAGATTTTTAGATTTTTAGATTTTTAGATTTTAAGATTTTTAGATTTTTAGATTCTAGGATTTTTTAGATTTCAAGATTATAATATTAAAAGATTATATGATATTATGATATCAAGATATTACGATTTTTAGGTTTAAAGATATTATGGTTATAAGATTTAAACGATTTTTACGAATTTAAGATTTAAACGATTTTCACGTATTTTTAAGAATTTTATATTTTTAGATTTCAAGATTTTTAGATTTTAAGATTTTTATATTTTAAGATTCTAGGATTATTAGATTTTAAGATTTTTAGATTTTATTATCTTAAGATTTTAAGGTTTTTTAGATAATTAGACTTCAAGATATTAAAAACTTTAGGATTTTTAAGATTTTAACATTTTTAGATTTTTAGATTTTTTTTAGATTTTTAGATTTTTAGATTTTTAGATTTTTAGATTTTTAGATTTTTAGATTTTTAGATTTTTAGATTTTTAGATTTTTAGATTTTTAGATTTTTAGATTTTTAGATTTTTAGATTTTTAGATTTTTAGATTTTTAGATTTTTAGATTTTTAGATTTTTTAGATTTTTTGATTTTTAAACTAGGGTTTTATCTTTGATCTTTGATCGACTTTGATCGACTCACACACATTTCTGTTTGACCAAATTTTGATCGGAACACGGTCTTGAGTAAAATATTTATTAGGGAACGTCCTTTAATTATGTCACGCAAAAAGTGATTTTTATAACCCCCTCCCCCGTGTCACGTTTTTTGTATGGACCTCCAAATTTTTTGTATGGATTGTCACGTTTTCACAAACCCCCTCACCCTTACTGAGTGACATAATTAATGGACCTTCCCTTATTGAATATATCTTCATTCGTTAATTTATGATAAATAGATTTCCCGTGAAATCGTATAGAACTTAAAAATAAAAGCCTTTGCATTTGCTTCTGTGTATATTCCTCCTAGAGCCTCAATAAACCAGAAACAACTTTCAGTTATTTGTTCGGTTCTTCCTGCTCCGCGGTTGGTCATGGGAGATTTTACACTCACGGTACAGGCTGGGGAGAGCTGTACGACGACAACCGGTCTTCCTTGATATATGACCTCTGTGACAACTTCAATATGACAGTTCTTAACAATGGAGAAGCAACACGTTTGGCTGGTCCATCCTCACTTGGCAGTAGATTAGACCTCACACTTTGTTCGAATTCATTATCACTGGATTGCACATGGAATGTGATCCAAGATCCCCACGGTAGTGATCACTTGCCCATAAAAATTTCGGTTGCCACCGAATTCAATCCGTCGAAATCTGTCAACGTCACGTATGATCTTACCCGTACATCGATTGGACAATGTTTAGGACAGCAGTAGATGAAGCCGTAACGACGGTAGAAAAGCTTCCACCGCTGGAGGAATATAACTTCCTCTCAAACCTGATCTTAGACAGCGCGCTTCAAGCTCAAACTCGACCAGTTCAGGAACGTCATTTCGCAGGAAACCTCCATCTCCATGGTGGGATCAGCAATCATCGAGGTTTACCGTAAAAAGTCCGACGCGTTTAAAGTTTTCCGTAGACGTGGAACACCTGAGCACTTCGAAGTATACACGGCTCTCGAACGCGAACTTAAGAGCCTCATCAGAGCCAAGAAACGCGGTTACTGGCGACAATTCGTAAACGGGCTATCGCGTGAAACGTCAATGAACACTCTTTGCGTAACTGAACTACAAACAACGAGGACCAATGAATCCTCCAGTTCGCGCGAAAAGTTTGTCCAAATTCTGTGCCGCCACGGATGATTCCTCGCGAGACCATGAATTCGATAGATGAGATTAACCAACCCTTTTCAATGGCAGAACTCTCTCTTGCACTCCTTTCGTGTGGCAATACGGGGCTGATAGGATCAAGATGTAGCTAAAAGACGCATGTTGAACTTATTTAATCAGTTTCTGGAACTGTAACGGATGAAACGGATGATTGGAGACGGGTGAGAGTTATAGCCATTCAAAAACCTGAAAAAAACGGCGCCGACCCCAACTCCTATGGACCCATCACGAGGTTATCTTGTATTCAAAAGAAAAGGACCCTTTTCAGTCTGGACAAATGAGTTGAGACGAACAACTTGCTTTCAGATACTCAACATGGTTTCCGTAGGGGTAAGGGAACGAACGACTGTCTCGCGTTTCTTTCCACAGGTATTCAGTTAGCTTTTGCTAAAAAAAGCAAATGGCTTCTGTTTTCTTGGATATCAAGGGGGCTTTTGATTCAGTATCTATAGAAGTTATTTCAGATGAACTCGACACTTGTGGCTTTTCGCCATTAATGAATAACTTTTTGTACAATTTTCTGTCAGAGAAACAGATGAGCTTTTCTCATGGAAACTCTACAGCTTCCCGATTTAGCTACATGGGTCTCCCCGAGGGATCATGTTTAAGCCCTGTTTTATATAATTTTTATTTCAAAGACTAGGTGACAATTGTTCGTTGAGATTGAGACAACTTGCAGATGACGGCGTATTGTCTATCACGGGGTCCAATCGGGTTGACCTGCAAGGAGCCTTACGGGATACTACCGGGACCTGGTGGGGAGCGCATCCGCAAGATCTTCTAACGTTGTACCGGACAACGATATTGTCGGTTATAGAATACGGTAGTTTTTGTTTTCAGTCAGCGGCTCGGTCGCACATCATCAAACTGGAACGTATTCAGTATCGGTGTCTTCGTATCGCGTTAGGTTGTATGCACTCGACTCATACCATGAGTCTGGAAGTGCTGGCTGGCATGTTGCCTCTCTCGGATCGGTTTTCAGAATTATCTCTCCGGCTCCTTACCAGGTGTGAAGTTATGAACCCCCAGGTGATCGAAAATTTTGAGAAGCTCCTTGAGTTGAATCCTCAAACCCGCTTCATGACTTTGTACCATTTATACATAACACAGGATGTCAGCCCTTCGCTGAATATTCCCAATCGTGTTTACTTCTCCAACTTCGGAAATTCGGTTCATTTTGATTTATCCATGAAACAGGAGCTTCGTGGAATCCCAGAGCATCATCGTCCTATGATTGCTCCGGTGATATTTGCTGCAAAGTTTGGCCTAGTTGATTCCACAAAACGTTTTTCACTGACGGGTCTTTGATAGTGGACTCCGCTGGCTTTGGTGTATACAATGAAAATTATAGCGTCGCTCGTAAACTTCAAGCACCTTGTTCTGTGTTTGTCGCGGAATTGGCAGCAATTCATTTTTCTTTAGAAATTGTTGCCTCACTAACACCGGATCAATACTTCATTTTCACGGATAGTCTCAGTTCTATAGAGGCTATTCGCTCCTTGAGGCCGGTAAAGCACACCTCTTATTTTCTTATGAAAATACGAGGTCTTCTAAGTGCTTTATCTTCACGTTCTTTTATTATCACCTTTGTATGGGTCCCTTCTCATTGTTCGATTCCTGACAATGAAAAAGCGGACTCGCTTGCAAGGGTGGGCGCTATGGAAGGCGATATTTATGACCGACAAATCGCCTTCAACGAATTTTTCTATATTTATCGTCAGTTATCACTCGATAGCTGGCAGTATAAATGGAGTAAAGGAGATCTGGGGCGATGGCTACATTCTATCACTCCTAAGGTGTCTAAGAAATGTTGGTTCAGGGGATTGGATGTGGGTCGAGACTTCATTCGTGTGATGTCTCGCCTCATGTCCAATCATTATTCTTTAAACGCTCATTTGTTCCGTGTTGGGCTGGGAGACAGCAATCTCTGTGAATGCGGACAAGGTTACCAGGACGCAGATCACGTTATTTGGTTTTGTGCTGAGCACCGTGGAGTCAGATCTGAGCTTTATGATTCCCTTCGGGCTCGAGGTAGACAACCCAATGTACCGATTCGAGACATTTTGGCTGCACGCGATCTGGAGTTTATGAAACTCATTTATGTGTTTTTGACTAACATTAGCCTTAGATTGTAGTTTGATTAACTTACTTGTTTAGGTTAAATTTTTGAGGATTGTGTGCATCGGTGTGTGATTGTGGTTGTGTGTGTGAGTGTTGTGTGTGTGTGTGTGTGTGTGTGTGTGTGTGTGTGTGTGTGTGTGTGTGTGTGTGTGTGTGTGTGTGTGTGTGTGTGTGTGTGTGTGTGTGTGAGTTCGTTTTTTTTTTATTTTGTACATTTATTATATATATTTTTATTTTGTATCTGGTAGTAAGAAAACAATAGTTTTTTTTGTGTTTTTTTTTTTTTTCCATTTTTTTTTAAAATTATTTTTAGCGGGGGGGGGGGGGGGGGGGGTCTCGTGGTGGGGTGGTGATAGAAATATGGGGGTGGTTGGTGGTGGGGGGAAAAAAATTAAAATATAAAAAAAAAAAAAAAAAAATATATAAGTTAACACGAGGGCCATTCAACTTTCCAACACATCATCACCCGTCACCAAAGAACAGCTCATCAACATAATAACCAACGTGCAACCGTAAGCACATTCGACACCGAGCCCATCGAGGCCACCGGATAATAACAAGCCAACGCACCCAGGACAGCCGACGCAGCACATGACAACAGTAGGACAACAACATGCGACATCGACTTGGACTACGAACCCGACCACCTGAGCTGAGAATTGCAGTGTTAGGACTTTTAGGGACATTGGTAGGTTTCAACCAATTTCGATCATTCAATAAAATCATTATTAGTCTTACCTTCACATAGTGTAGTTCAGTGTTCACCTTTTTTAAAAACCCCGAAACTCCAAATGAGTTCTTAATTGGCGCAGTCGTGCGGATCGGTTTTGTTTAAAAGTTCAGAAGTAGTGAATAGTTTCCACCATTCGGGTCGCCGCGAGTGAATATCGCAGTGTAGTGAACCATTTCTACAGAAGAGCTTTGCAGAATCGGACCAACTCCCTTCGAAGAAATCTACATCATCAGCCAGGCAGGCCAGCCCGAGCGAACATCGGATTGTCACGGTGAGTAATTTTCAATTAACTATCTACCTATTTACTTCTACTCTACCTATCAAAAAATACTATAGTGCTTTCTCAATTTTCCAAATCCGAAAAAGTGAAATTAGTGAAATTGTTTAAATAATTTGTAATTAGTGAAATTGTGATTAAATAGATTTTTAAATAGAGACCTTTTTTCTCAAAATGGAACCAGTGAATAATTCAGTTCCAAACCAAGAAGAAGAGGAGGCTCAAGTTTTGCGAACAAACGAAATGTTCCAACGAGCCGAAAAAGTGCTAAAGGCGATGCAAACGCCTCAAGCAATAAGGGAACTCCCGTCTTTCGATGGTAACCCTGTGAAGCTGCACGCATTCATCCGAGCAGTTGAAAATTTACTTCCCTTCTTAGATACAATGAAAGACACTCCGTTCGAAGAGGTCTGGTTGCAATCTATAAGGGCTAAAATTACGGGAGATGCCGACCAAGTACTGGAAATTCACGGCACCCCACTAAAGTGGAATGAAATAAAGGCAAATTTAATCGCCTACTATAACGATAAGCGAGATTCAGTCACGCTTACTCGAGAGCTATTCCAGTTGCAACAAACTGGTAGCATCGAGGAATTTTATGGTTCAGTGCAGAACGTCCTTTCACTGCTTATCAACCATACAAATATCTCTACAACAAATGCAAATCTGCGAGCTGATCGCACAAAAACACATCAGGAAAATGCACTACAAGTGTTTTTAGCTGGGCTTAGAGAACCCATTGGCGGTAACGTGAGAGCACGTCAGCCTAAGAAATTGAAAGAAGCATTTGATGCGTGTGTGGAAGAAAGAAATTTTCAAAACAGGTTTGGCCTAAACAAACCGGAGCCAATCAGGCCTCCCAAACCACTTATGTTGCCAGGTCCTTCAAAACCAACACAGCAACACTTCCAAATCCCAAACCAACAACAAAAATTTAATTTCAAACCACCCCAACCTTTCAAAAATTATCAATTCCCTAATCAGCCACAGCGGAACTATTTTCCCGCACAAAACTTTAATTCGAGACCACAAGTCCCACCAAGAAAATTTCCAACCACTTTCAATAATGCACCTAATGTGCAACTAAGAAATGCTTTTGAACCGAGACCAATGCAGCTGCCAAAACCAACACCCATGGAGGTCGATCCATCTGTAAGGTCAAAGCAGATAAATTATATAAATAGACCCCGCGTGATAAACTATCATGAGGGTGAAGATTTTTATGAGCCTTATGAGCCCCACTACGAATACGATGAAACACATCAATATTATGACGAAGCCCCCGACACTGAACCCATCCCTTGTATATCGGGTTCAGCAGAATTAGAAAGGAATGAAGAAGTAGCTTGTGATACCGATGAGATAAATTTTCATTTAATGGCGGAAGTACTAAGGAAGAGATAAATAATTTCCTACCATATGTAAAAATTCTTACTAGCAAAGGACCACTGAAGTTTTTGATTGACACTGGTGCAAACAAAAACTACATCAGTACAAAACACGTTAATTATGAAAAGTGCCGTTTCACACAGGCCATGAGAATAAGAAATGTATCAGGTACGCATCTTGTTAATAAATTTGCAGAATTCAACCCATTTCCAAGCGTACCGGGTTCGAACAAACAAATCTTTTACGTGTTTGACTTCCATAATTTTTTCGACGGCCTCATCGGATACGAAACCTTGCGTACGATGAAAGCTGATATTCTGACAACAGAAAATAAACTAAAATTCCCCACTGGCGTAATACAAATGTCACGTAAATACCCAGAAAAAACAGTGGCTCAATTTAATTCCAATGAATCTAAAGTGTTGAGTCTACCTTCAATGTTGAATGACGGAGACTTTTTTCTCGAGAATGATATTCTTTTAACCCCAGATATATTACTACCAACTGGAATTTACAGTTGTACAGATAAACGTTTTCTTGCAATTGTAACAAACCTGAAAAATGAACCTACAAAATTAGAAATTGACGAGCCTCTGGAAGCCGAACTTAATAACTTCTCTTTAGAGGAACCAACTCAAGACGAGGAAAACGAGTTTAATAGAAAACCACTTTTTGATCAGTTGAGACTTGATCATTTAAATATCGAAGAAAAAACCAACTTATTAAAAATGATTGCAGACTACGATAATATTTTCTTTATGGAAGGACAGCAATTGACCTTCACAAACGCAATCAAACATAGAATTACAACACGTGACGACATACCAATTCACACGAAATCATACCGCTACCCTTTCTGTCACAGAGAGGAAGTTCAGCGACAGATTTCTAAAATGCTCGACCAAGGTATTATTAGACCTTCGAACAGCCCGTGGACGTCACCCGTCTGGATAGTTCCTAAGAAACTGGACGCATCCGGCAAAAAGAAATGGCGTCTTGTCATTGATTATCGGAAGTTGAATGAGAAAACGATTGACGATCGTTATCCCATACCTAACATAACCGATATTCTCGATAAGTTAGGCCGTTGTATGTATTTCTCTACTCTCGATCTTGCATCTGGTTTTCATCAGATCGAGGTTAGTAAGAGCGATATTGAGAAAACAGCTTTTAGTGTCGAGAACGGGCACTATGAATTTTTGAGAATGCCTTTTGGCCTCAAAAATGCTCCATCGACGTTCCAACGCGTCATGGATAATATATTGCGAGAACATATAGGTGTCAGATGCCTGGTTTACATGGATGACATCATCGTGTTCTCAACGAGCCTTAAAGAACACCTCGACAATTTGAGGAAAATTTTTGATACTCTCCGGAAATACAATATGAAAATTCAACTTGATAAGAGTGAATTTTTACACAAGGAAGTTGCCTTTCTTGGACATATTGTAACACGTGATGGAGTCAGGCCTAACCCTGATAAACTAGAAGTTATCAGAAAGTGGCCACTACCGAAAAATGAAAAGGAACTTAGAGGTTTCCTTGGCATTTTAGGCTACTATCGCAAGTTTATACGTGATTTTGCGAAAATAGCTAAACCATTGACCCAGGCACTGCGAAAGGGTGAAAAAATTGCTCATTCTAAGAGTTTCATAGATGCCTTTGAGCGTTGTAGAAACATCCTTACCTCGAGCGATATCCTCCAGTACCCTGATTTTACTAAACCGTTTATTTTGACAACAGACGCCTCCAACTATGCTGTTGGCGCTGTTCTCTCCCAAGGTCAAATTGGTAGCGATAAGCCAATCGCCTTCGCTTCCCGCACCCTCAATAAATCGGAGGAAAATTACTCCGCTATTGAGAAAGAGTTATTGGCAATCGTGTGGGCATGTAAGTATTTTCGGCCGTACCTTTACGGAAGAAAATTCACATTGTACACAGATCATAAGCCATTAACATATAGTCTGAATCTCAAAGATTCCAATAGTAGGCTAATTCATTGGCGCCTTTACTTGGAAGAGTTCGACTATGAAATAAAATATAGACCGGGAAAGCAAAACGTCGTAGCAGATAGCCTTTCAAGAGTACGAGAGGAATTGAATGCTAACGACGTAGAGGAAAATTCACCCTCATCATCTAGTCATGAAGACGAACCTTCTTCAGATGACGAAACGGTACACTCCGCAGATACTGACGATTCAGCATTCATTCCCTGCACGGAATCTCCGCTGAATAAATTCAGTAATCAAATTATCTTAAAAATCGGAGTAAATGAAGAGGAAACTTACGAAGCAATATTTCCTCGTATGTTCAGAAGAACTATTACAAAAACTAATTTTGGCGTACCGTATCTTATTAAAATGTTTAAAGAATTTATAGATCCAAAAAGAACCAATTGTATTTCTTGCCCCGAAAGTTTAATACAAACCATTCAAATAGTTTACAAGAATTATTTTAGTAGAGGAAAACCCTTTAAAGTCTGCCTTTCACAAAAAATATTAATTGATCTTAAAACGGCTGAAGATCAGAATTTGATAATCGATCAAACACATTCAAATGGACATAGGGGAATTTGGGAAAATAATAGTCAAATTTCTAGTAGATATTTTTTCCCGGGAATGAAATGTAAAATACGACAGTTCATAAGACTCTGTCGCATTTGTAATAAAAATAAGTACGAGAGACATCCGTACAAAATAAAACTAGGGTCAACACCCACATCGAAAAAGCCTTTAGAAATAATACACATAGATATTTTCATCAAACAACCTAACATTTTTATTTCTTTCCTAGATAAATTCTCTCGATTCGGTACAATAATACCGATCAAATCACGAAACATCCACGACGTCAGAAGTGGACTTACCAAATACTTCTCTTTGTATGGTACCCCAAATTTAATTATATCTGACAATGAGCCTTCTCTAAGGTCCATTGAAATTAGAGCTCTTTTTGATAATTTGAATATCCAAATTCACTTCACTCCTCCAAATCATAGTAAAAGCAATGGAACAGTCGAAAGATTCCACTCAACGTTGAATGAAATTTTTCGATGCACCAAACCGGATTATCCCGATATGACTGATAAGGAAATATTTAGAATTGCGTCTACGTGCTATAATAACACGGTACATTCGGCAACAAAATTTAAACCCAGAGAAATTTTTTATGCTCTACGGGATGGAGAGGAAAGGCCTTTGGATATGGGAAAAATTTTAGAAAATAGAAATAACTTTTTCGAAGAAGTAATCAAAAACTCAAACATTACAAAAAATAAAAATTTGGGATATCATAATAAAACAAGGGAGGACCCACCAGTCCTCACACCGGAGGACACTGTTTACAACAAAATACAAGGAATTAGGAATAAGGGTCGGGAGAAATACCAACCAATCAAAGTAGTCGAAGACCACGGGAGAACCTTCCTCGACAACTTTGATAGGGAAATCCATAAAGATAATATTCGGAGAAAATGAATCCACCCAAAATTTTGTCACATTTAATTTCAGATGTGGATTCAACCAGTGACCCTGACCATGACATTGACTATTGTGATGACCGCATCACAGACAATACAACTTTTCGATTTGACGCGAAATCCAGGACTCTTGACGCTACAGACAGGAAACACAATTCTTAAGACGGGCAGACATCGAATATACCACGCTATCGACTTAACTAAATACAGACCACTTTTAGATAACATCGAACTTGCTATCGATGGACTCAAAATTTTCGAAGATTTCACGGACTTGACATCTATGCTAAACGCGAAGCTCAATGAAGTTTGGAATTTATACAGAAGACTTTTACCAATCAAACATACAAGGCAAAAAAGAGGAGCTTTTAATTTATTGGGCTCAACCATCAAAGTAATTACCGGAAATTTGGATGAGAATGACTTAATCCAAATTAATAATGACATTAAAGATTTAAAAGATAGGAATCTGGATCTCACCAGGCAAAATAATATACAGGTCAAACTTAACCAACATTTGGAAAATAGGATTAATAAGATCATTGATACAGTGAATGCAGAACAAAGAATAATTAAACAACAAATAATTACAGCTAGGCAATCTTTAATTATAAACAAGCTAATCAATCAAAATTTTACAGCAATAAGACAAGCTTTTAAAATTTCATTCCATATGGATCTTTTACAAAAACATCTTGACTCAATTTTCGAAGTAATCCAGCTAGCTAGAATTAATATCATTTCAAAGAATTTCTTAGAGTCAGAGGAACTCAAGTTTATTTTGGATAGACTAGAAGAACAGGGAATTACAGTTCTCAGCACTGATCAGGTCTACGATTTTTTGGATATTCGAGCACTCTTCAAAGGTTCAGTTCTATACTTCATAATCGGCGTTCCACAAATCTCACCATATACCTTCAGCAGTCTACTCCTGGAACCGCTTCCCATCGATGGTCAGATCGTTAAGCTACCATGGCATCAAGCAGTAATATACGGAAATCTAACGTATTTTCTCAAGGAAAGCTGTCAATACATCGGAGAGAAAACTCTCTGCGACGAAGATAAGCTCCAAGACGTCTCAGACGACAGTTGTTTCTCAAAAATCATAAGAGGACTACCCGGAAAATGTTCATTTACAAACTACCGGAACCTAACAAATATAAAACGACTGACAGACAACTACGTCGTCGTGAAAAATTCAACAGTCACGTTATCCACAAATTGCTTAAATAACGACAGGAAGTTATCAGGCACATTCTTGATATTTTTCTCGAATTGTACCATAAAGATTGATCAAAGAAACTTCACCACCACAACATTTTCGGCACACATCTTCCCAACAGTTATACCTCTGGATGGAGTCAAAATTGAACAAACCGTGTTCACATCGGAAACAGATCTTCAAGGATTGGAAAAATTGCACATCAAGAATCGGGAGCAGATTCAGTTAATAAAACAGCAGCATACGCTCCAAACAGCCACAAGTTTGGGGTTATCTTCCACTTGTATCATTTTAGGCCTATGCTTGGTAGTCTACAACTGGTTTAAAAAGACAACATCAGCCGACCGAACAAATCTGACAGTCAACGTAGAAAAGCGGACATCATCCACATTAGAAGACATAAGCCATGGCGGAATTGGATCGGGACGATCCAATCTTGAGGGGGAAGCAGTTAACACGAGGGCCATTCAACTTTCCAACACATCATCACCCGTCACCAAAGAACAGCTCATCAACATAATAACCAACGTGCAACCGTAAGCACATTCGACACCGAGCCCATCGAGGCCACCGGATAATAACAAGCCAACGCACCCAGGACAGCCGACGCAGCACATGACAACAGTAGGACAACAACATGCGACATCGACTTGGACTACGAACCCGACCACCTGAGCTGAGAATTGCAGTGTTAGGACTTTTAGGGACATTGGTAGGTTTCAACCAATTTCGATCATTCAATAAAATCATTATTAGTCTTACCTTCACATAGTGTAGTTCAGTGTTCACCTTTTTTAAAAACCCCGAAACTCCAAATGAGTTCTTAATTTATATATATATATATATATATATATATATATATATATATATATATATATATATATATATACGTCTTTGCAATTAGCTGGGAATAGAGAAGGAATGTAAGTGTGACCTTTGCTGTTTGGGGACCGTGTTTACCTCTGCATCCCTACAAAGGTCACAGGCAGAAGGTTTTTTTTTTATTATGTTAGTAGGGTAGGGCTCGATGGATCAGGATTCACCTTGATGAATGATGTGATCATATTTATGATATATAATCGTTAGTAAACTCGCACCGCCGAACAATAGATAACCGATACAAACACGCCATGCTCGATTGCAAAATAGTACGCAATAAAGCATCGTCACAACCGTTCAAAGGTGATGCTCGAAGCAAACTCTGTTTTTCGTAAACCTTCAATTGTTACCACTGCATTCTACAAACTATTTTTTTACTGTATCTAATATCTGCATTAATCAAGTAAAAGCTTGTAAGGAACAATCTATGCTCATCCATTTAAAATAACAATTGTGGGATTTGGTAAAAATAAGCGTCCGTAGATGCATTTCGTGCCTTATGGCAACTTTATGCTTCTATTGATATCCAAGCTCATCGGTTTAGCACCAAGGAAATTTTATTTGAAGTTTTGTGATGAAACTTTCAATAATATCAATAAATGTGCTGGTAATAGCGATGACCTAAACACTATCACGTGCAGTCACGACGAAAAAAAAATGTCGAGGAAAATCTTCGTCATCGTTTTCTAGAGGAATTTTTTTAGAGGAAAATCTTCGTCATCGTTTTCTCGCCCGATGAGATTTTCAGACGTAATTCGGTAAAAATCATTGGTCATTTTTCATTGAAAATGAGATTTGCCAGCCCTGGCCTTGCCTACTGCGCCTTCTGAGGGATTCCTTTAAAAATGTAAACGCATTTGCATCATAAGAGCCTATGAAAAATGAATTAACTCATCTTCCGACGACGACAGACAGGGTTATGGCGTTGAACTTGTTTTGAGCTTGGTTCTGAGCTCACTTTGGCCAACAATAAATGCACTTTACCGGTATGTGTACCGCGAGTTTTATAATGATGTTAACAAGTGGAATAAAGCATAATTTACGTGCTATACACGATTGTACGTGCCTTTTATTGGCTTGTTAAAGCCATGTCCCCTTGCTAGATATTGCGCCCTCCCTTTTGCTCTAGATAGAACTAGAAGGCGCAACCCAATGACCATATAAAATTAGTGCCGCGATTCTACGCTCTTGATTGCACCTAGTTAACAAGCGGAAGTGCATTGCATGCTGGCTGTTGACTTTAATTTGCTCAGAAAAAGATGAACATCATCATGGTACCGCCAAATGTGACTGAAGTATTTATACAGATGATTCCTGGTGTTTTAAGATCTGAAATCTTATCAAAATGATAAGACAGCAAGGCGTATTTAGTTCTTAATAATTTATACAGCTTTGCTAGCGCTGCAAATGCCACAATGTTTTGCACCTACTATTTTTAAATAATTCAGTTGTTCCGTCACGTTTGCGGATATGTGGCAATCAAGTTGTGGCCTAGGGCGCATGCATTAAATCACCTGCGTACATGTGACTTTCGCCGATAGAGATCGAAACAGACAGGTTCGAGAAATGACTTCAACACAGTTGTGGAGTGGTTGAAACAACATATGACCGTACTGCTACGGTAGCATGGCATATCACCACCGTTGCCATGGTAGTTTTGTAATGACTCGTGAATAAAATATTGACAGCGGGTGAAACTCTGCTTTGAAGAAACGTATTTATATAATTGTACCGTATATTCTACATTTATTACTTTAAGTCCATATTTTTTATTGGCGATAATAGCAGGTCCGGCAGAAATCAATCTTGAGTAGCAGCCGTTTTATCTCAAAATAACCATTAGTCCTCTGAAATAGCATTGCGTTTAATCACGGCTTTTTTTGTTAAATCATCACGACAGCTGTTTCTGAACATTGGAGATTGATTTGCACTTTACTTCCTGCTATGCTTGCAATAATTAATAGGTTGACCTTAACAGCAGCCTATGGTGTCGGTTGCTGACTTCTTCCGTCAACCTGCCTGCAGAAGGAAGCTTGCTTTTGAAACGACCCGACCAGAAGGGTATAACATAAAAATAACAAAATTATAACAAACCTTGCTACGAGTAACGGATTATGATATAAATTTGTTAAAGACGTTTTCATCTGGATAATTTTATTACATAATTATAACAAATTAAGATATAATGTCACACGAGGCAGAATCTGTGTAAGGAAATAAATTAATTCTAACACGAGCTGATATGATTTTATTACATCGTATCAAAACTGTTTCAAAGTTTGTTTTGTTTATGTTATATCTACATCATAGTTTGCTTTAATTTTGTTATATCTTGAGGATTTTTTGCTACAATTTCTGTTATTTTAACAACATCTGCGATCTAAATTCTTATAACCTCTGTTACAAATACAGCGTAACTAAATAACAAAACCTGAAATAATTTTGTTATTTCCTTTTGGTCGGGACTTCATCATGTTTCGTTTGTTGATTTTTTTTCTAAGAACTCTAAAGGATATTTTTGAGTCTTCGATGTTTACAAAAAGTATACAAAAAGTATGTTTCAGGACCTTGTTTTGAAGCTCATTGGAACAAATTCAAAGAAAGTTTGCATTTTTTTTTAAACTCTTTGACTTTATTCGTGTTGAGAAAACTATGAACGAATCAAGATTTGGAATTTTGGAATGTAGTGGACCGAATAATTAGAAAACGAAAAGAAAGATTATTAATTTCCATTTACAGGGTGCGGCAGAAAATAATGCGAAAATTTTATCTTTTGCAATTATCTTTATTAAGTCCTCTTAAACAAATTTATTCAATGTGTCCTCCATTTTTATTAATAATATCCTCGAGCCGCCGCCGGAAGCCAGAGCATGCCTTTCGGACGTAGTCCTTCGACATTGACTGACATGTGCTTGTTATGGTTGACTTCAGGGTTTTCACACAAGGGTGTGATGTTTTGCAGGCTCGTGTTTCAACATATGCCCAAATCGAATAATCCAACGGATTAAGATCTGGACTGCTAGGGGGCCACAAATCCTTCGGCCAAAACTTCATGTTATCGTTCAACCATTGTTGGGTTCGATTGGACGTGTGACACGGCGCTTCATCCTGCTGTAGGACAACGTTTTGGTCCTCGAAGAAGTTGGCCTTCACCCAGGGAACCACTTGGTCCTTTAAAATACTGATATCGGTATTGATTTTAACTCCCGGATGGTTTGGTTTGGATGTTTGGTTTGAAATTTGAATTTCACTTTTTCCGGGACGTTTTCCATTTTCTGCGGTGAAATGAACCGGTTCGTGCGGCTGTTGGCCACAGCATCGATGCTGAACAGCTTTTCGTCGGAGAACAGGATTATCATTTTTTCCATCTTCAACAAGGAAAGCATGGATTTCTCCGAAATATTGGCTTCCTTTGCAAGTTTTCTTATGGAACGCACCGGGTTGCGAGCAATTTTCGCACGGACCGATTTGATCACGTTTGGCGTGCGTGCAAAGCGCGGACGTCCGCTTCCCGGCTTCCGCTGTTTAGGACCATCCTACAGGGACTCTTTTATGCGGTAAATTGTAGCCAAATAGCAACCTTGGCAATCTCTTTCGGCTTCTTCTGGGCGAGCAACAAACTGGTGATCACTTCTTTCGCGAACATTTTGACGGATTTGCAATAAACAAATAGAATGTTTGGATGCAGCACTTGAAAGTAAACATAAACAAATATACTTTCGACAGAAATTAGTCACTAGCTTCACGAATTAACCCAATACTCAAGTTTGAACATTTTTTTTCTGCCGCACCCTGTAATTCCAACTACTTTTATTGCTTATCTTGGCAGATACGCGTATTTCGTCTACAATGTGCAGACTTCTTCAGTGTCGTGTACTAATACCCGACTTATAATATTTTGTAGAACTCTTAATGATTTTTAGCCATTTTATGAAACAAACTTCTTTAAACATTATAATAGCAGAGTTTAGTTTTAAGAAAACTTGAATTAGAATAAGCGTAAAAGCAATTTTTCTTAATGCAATGTTTTACGATCTTTGCTGAAGTTGAATGACAATTTTCTTATGAATCAAGATTTTAAATGGTTCCAAATGCCCTTGGAAATGTTTTGAAATCTAAAAAACTAAATAGATTACTAGATAGTTAAAATAAATAAATGAAAGCAAAGTTATAAGTTGGAATGCAAATTTTAAAACTTCAGATAATTACATAAGCTTCAAAATAGTCGTAGTAACAGAGGTGTTGACTAATGTAATTAAGCAAAATTTATGCATTGAATGTTGTTAAGTTTCCAAACTTTTATATCTTTCTGAGAATTAAAGTCTTAAGTTTCCAAAAACTTTTATGTACTCTTCGAAATCGTTCTGAGAATCAAAATACTGAGAAATAATTTTAACGTACTCCTGTACTTGTAAATATTTTCGGTAACGTATGCATTAAAAAAAACGCATGGTGATGAAAAAATAAACTTCAAAAGGAGCAAAACAAAACTATAATGGATTTTTTTCCCTTGAATCCTGCGTTTATTAAGCTGTCTACAAAAATGCTTCAACGTTTTGCCGGCGGTCTTCCGATTGACCGAAACCTATGGCAGTTAACTGATGATAAGATAGATGTGAGGTACGTTGGAAGGGTTGGCGGTTTTTGATATAACGCGATACATACGTGAAGGCGGCGAGCGAGGGCAGAGGCGTGCTTGGAAACTTACGTGTTTTGTTTTTGCTGCGTCCTTTTCGCGAAAAATAAAACCAAAAATATATTCCTAATTCAACCTAAACCAGTGAAATCATAAGATCTCTACGTGTTTTGTGTAAGATGTATAGAACATAATCGATTCCCTCCCGAAATTTGTGATTGTCGGTAGTTTTGACCCGATTTTTTGTTTTTTGTGCTTCGTCCCCGCACCCGGAGGAAGAGTTAATATCAGCTTAGTTGTGTTTGTTAGTGCTGTTAGTATAGTACCACGTGGACATAAATGATTAAATTAGAGTATTTTTCCGCTTTTTTGCGAGTGAATTGATGATTATAAGCAGTTTAGAAGTCGATATAGAGTCGTCTCAAAGCGAGGGATTTTGATTATTTACTGAGTGTGGAGAGAGAAAAAAGAAAACCAGTGCAATGTAGAAAACGACCATTTGCTGGTCAATTTCAGATGCACTCATCACGTGGTGTACAGATGGAGAGCTGTGAAGTTTTTTTTTCTTTCGTTGCATAATGATTGTGATTTTCAAGTTAAATTTCTTCTCGTTGTTTTGCATTTGTGCGCGAAGTACTAATTGAATTCGGGCTGTTCCATTCGAAAAGGAAGATGTGAAAATATTTGCCGAATAGCGGAGTGTTACTTCTGTAGAGACATAAAAGCATACTCTAGCATCACAAGGAAGCCGTCCAAATGAAGACTGTACATCAGCAACAATTTTCGGTGAGATCTATCTGATTATAACTAAATTTGAACAATACTGCTAAATACGTGCCATTCTCAAAACAGTAAGATTTGATTATGGAAGTGTAGGCACAGTACCTATATCCATTTGATGTTTGTACTGTGTCTATGCGGTGCTTGTTGTAAGTGAAAATGACCTCGGAATGGACGTGAGTAACTAGACATTCTGAAATGGGTCACTGGAACCCAACAGAGCTATCACCTTCCAAATCCCGGGCTAAAAGTGTTTGTCGTTTCGACAACAGTTCGTTTAACTGCAAACATTTTTCTTTCATAAAAAAACTGCCGGATGGTGGGCGTTTGATTTCACACACACACACACACACACACACACACACACACACACACACACACACACACACACACACACACACACACACACACACACACACACACACACACACACACACACACACACACACACACACACACACACACACGCACAAACACGCACACGCACGCACACACACAATAACGACCAATGTTGTAAAAATATCAAATATCAGTATAAATTACCTTCTTATTATCGTTTAATTTAACCGATATTTTAGGTATTGCCAACAATATTTAATTTTAGGTAAAATTTATACCTAATTTTAGGTACTCTTATCTTAGCGTGCATCACGATGCATCCTTCGTTCTTCGTATGAACCTCATTGTACAACTTCCGGGCATGTCTTTTTGCAACTAGATTCTGCTTCAGTATCCTGTTTGGTTGTTATTGGCCCATAAAGATTGAAATCCTTCTCTCAGACGAATCCTTCTGACTGTGTGCTGCTCATGAAAATGTTTGAGAATGCTGCACACGGTCGATTCAGCCAATTTCAACGAATTCGCGATTTTCGAACCTGACCTCGTCGGATTTTTGAAGTGGATGTCCAAAATTAATTTTTGGTTCGTGACTTCCATCAAGTAGAACTTCTTCAAAAAAAAAAAAAAAATGAATCGATGCGAAGTTTTGAGCACTGAAACAGAAAACATTGCAAAATAAACTGCTGTCAAAATTTTGCGAATCCGATCATTAGGAGCACTGCAGTTAAATAAACAGTGCGTCCAGATATTATGCGATTCAAGCTGAATAACAGTTTATTCTTTCCTTCTGGAAAGCTGAATAACTTTTCCAAATTTGTTTGAACAAGCGGTTATTTGATGCTGATGTTTCTTGGGATATGCAAGCGCAGGCGAAGGTTCACCCCTATATATATCGTTTGCTGCTAAATATGAGACCTCGGTTGCTCGAGTTTGTAATCTTTAATAGGGAAATAGTGTGCATTTTATGAATTTATTATGGAAAATGTTATTATAAGACATAACTTTTTATTTGTGTGCTATTAAATAGTTTACTATCAAGAACAATGCCATTAAATGTTTCAGAAGATGCGTAGAAAGATTTCCAATCGACTGACGTAAAAATAGAGATTTGAGTATGAGTTATTATAGTACAAAGGAAGACAATCTTCGTAACAGTCCCAATTTTAGATTTTCCAATTCATACCCCTGTATGTTGCTGAAGGATGTTATCCAATATCAAGAACGTGCATTTTTTAACTAGCACTAACGAATGATTGTGTCTGCGTAATTGAAATAATTGTTTTCATTTCCTTCCATACAGCGCTGTCGAAATCACATCGGTAAGCTTCCTACATTCGTATATTGTCGGTAGAAAAATGGAATTGACTGAATACCGAAGTTGGATTTGACTCG
>JAHHFK020005001.1:0-30244 GCA_024533555.2 Aedes koreicus
CCCATCTCGGGAAAGTGAGGAAATTGAGACGGAAGAGAACTTTCTATATTTATGATACTTACCTATGTTTGATGAAATCGAAACTTCTTACCGGTCCATTGCGGTGGTGGGCGGTAGAGGGGAGGGGGGACTAATTTGAAATTGAAATCCACTCACAACTTTCCTGCTTTCTTGTTGCTTTGGAAGCTTCTAAGGGAAAACTTGGTATGCATTTCCTAGGGGTGCTTGTGGCTCTCATTTGAAAGTCAGTTCCAAGCAATGCTCGACTGATGAGGAGCGATGGGGAACGTCAAAGTTTTGTGCTTTACTTTGGAACGGAGAACAGATGGGGACAAGTGGAAAGTTGAGAGTTTCTTTCGTTGTTGCTGGAGGAAGAGGAGGACTTGTTTCGCTCGAATGGTGGGGGATGAAAGTGAAGATCCAGGCACTCAGATGTTTGGAAGCATTTGACATTCATAGCATTTCGGCTGGGAAAAAGTTGGGCGTTAATCCAATGTGTATTATCGAAGATAAGGCAAAGCTAAATTATTAAGGGTATTGTGCGATTTTCAGGAGGCACACATAGCGCCTCTTGTGGGCAAAAAATCAACTAGAATATCGTAAATGTGACATGTTAGGTTGAACGTCAGGAGCAACGCTATTGATGCGCTATTTGTGAGAGTAAAAATTCAATTTGACAGACCAAAGTTCATGAATTTTGAGGTCCAACTTTCGAGATTTACTGTTAATGCCTTCGAGTGTGATCACCATCGATGCTGTTGTCTCGATATGTTTGAATTTCTTTCCTGAAAGCTCGCGTAAACGAATGTTTTCTTCTCTTTGAAATTCACTATCGCATCTTCGAATCTAAATCACAATCATAGATGGGTGAAGATGGCTAGCGAATCTTTGGCAGATCATGCTACATCTCCTGAATCCAATTAAAGGGTGTCCCACATCAAATTGCATCACGGAAAAAACGCTATAGAAAATTACCTAGTTGGCCGATCCTTTTCAAAATTTCAGACAATAAAATATAACTCATTAGTAAGCTATATGTACTTCATCCAAAACGGTACGATCACACCTTAAGTTTAACTCCACTCATTAGATTCTGTACAACATCTGGCTGCAGCTTCTTCTTTACGGAAACCCATTTTTTCTTCATGTCTTCCTCAGATTTGACCTCCTTGGGATGATTCCGTTGTGCCTGCTTCATAATAGCCCAGTATTTTTCGATGATCCTTAGTTCCAGTGCGTTGGGGGGGGGGGGGGGGGGGGGGGGGGGTTCATGTCCATGGGTACGAAAGTGACCCCGTTGGCTTCGTACCACTTCATTTGAATAGTGGCACGAAGCTAGATCCGGCCAGAAGATCGTAGGAACCTCGTGTTCCTTCAACAGAGGAAGCAGGCGCTTCTGTAGACACTCCTTAAGGTAGATCTCCCCGTACACAGTCTGGGTAGTCACGAACGGCGCACTCCGTTTGCCACAAGAGCAGATCGCTTGCCAAATCATGTATCTCTTGGCAAACTTTGAAAGTTTCTGCTTCTTTACTTCCTCCGGAACATCAAACTTGTGCTGGGCGGTGAAGAACAGTTGCCCCGAAAGCTGCCGGAAGTCCGCCTTGACGTGAGTCTCATCATCCATGATGAAACAATGAGGCTTTGTCAGCATCTAGGTACACAGTTTCCGGGCGCGTGACTTTCCTACCGTATTTTGCAGTTCATCACGATTTGGAGCCTTCTGCACTTTTTACGTATGCAGTCCCTCCCGGTCCTTGGCTCTCTGAACGAAAGGCTGACAGGTTCAACCTTTTGGCCACATCCCTGACCGAAGCATTGGGCTTCCGCTTAAACGCTTTCACGACACGCTTGTGATCCTGATCAGTAATAGAACATCCATTCTGACCGCATTTCTCCTTCCGTTCGATGCTCAGAGTTTCGTAGTAACGTTTAATCACACGACTCTCCGTTGACTGCACGATTCCGAGTTGTTTTCCGATGTTCCGATGAGAGAGTTGAGGATGCTTGCGCAAAATCAATTCGCGACGTTGCTTTTCGGGTGACGCCATTTTTTCCAATTTTCGAAAAACTGACAGCGATAAAAATGCAACAACAAAAAAACACTACCCAAATTTTCAAGAGAAAATACCCAAAGGATAATTTTCTACAGCGTTCTTGACGTAGGACTACGTCTGTGTTTTCAATACACGTTCGAATTGTGAAAATTTGGAGCGTCACGAAAAATATATTGGTTTTGAGCGTTAATAACTAAGTAATTTCACAATCGATTTACAAAATGTTTGCACCAATCGATCGAGACATTTTCTTCGCTTCGATTTCTGTATTTAAAGCTATTGATTTGTAACATTCAACTATTGAAATTAACGCAAATATAAGGTGATGTCTTATAATGTCGCTTTTTCAGAGTAAATTTACCAAAAAAAAAAACAGTACTTTCCTAGCACAGACTTCATATTTAAGTAACGAACGTCTCCTAAGCAGTCGTTGCCCAGACAAGCGTTGGTGCAGTTGGCTATTGTTGCCGATGCTCCCGTCAACCTTCGAAGTTGGCCGAAGCCTACGAGTTGGCGGGAAAAAGCCACAAGACAAGAATCAACTATCCCACGTCACCTGCAGATGGCCACCCGCAACGACGAGGAGCTGAACCAAGAAAGAAACCTCAAGTTAAATCGCGAACTGTTTCTCCCCCGTCAAGTAAATCCGTCCTTTTCAGAACGACCAAATCAGTTTACCAATTAAAGTGTTTGGTTGAATTTTTCTCTTGTGCTGATTAAGCACGTTGAACAACCAACAAACGAAATTCTAGAACTGATAATTCGAGCCGAACTGCAACACGTCCGACCGACCATTTAGTAGAATTCATTTCAGTTCCTAGTTGTGGCATGGCATGGTGATGGCAAGTACATAAGGCATATTTCTGTTAAGAAAATCATCCGTGTAGCGTGCAGTAATTAAAACTAACTATTGTGGCGCAATAACTGAATTTCGTCCCCTTTGGTGGAATTTGTATCACATTGCCTTCATTGGTACCGCCTTCTTTCGTGCATTAGCATCCGACGCCATTACTTAACAACTCTTAGCAGTCCATTTTGATTCACATTCAGTTCAAACAAGCGACACGTACGGACGTGTTTTACGCTCTATCGGTTCAAAGTTTTTTCTCCGTTTTTTTCCCTCTCGTTCGTTTTCTCGCGATTGCGCGACCGGCTCGTGATATTTCACCAGCTCTTGCCAGCTTTTTAGCGGTGGCAAGCCAAAAGGAAGCGCTGCAAGCGTGTGCAAGCTTTCCCGCTCGACCTGTTGCCGTGGCAATGGGTCGTAAAAGTCAACACGTGGTGACATCCACACCAGCGGCATCAGCTCCCGCTAACACACCGAATCCGAATGACGACGCTGGTCTATCGGATCCCAACGCCCGATTACTAGCGAGCAATCGGTTTGCTGCGCTCCCGGTACAGGAGGTGCACTCAAAACTGAGCTTGCAGCAATTAAATTAAATCCGCTGTTCAAGCTGTGCAGTACGGGCACAAAAATAATGTGCTCGACTGAAGCTGAATACCGTGCTGCTGGCGCTCATCTGAGTTTATACACATGATGTACCCGGAAACAAGCCGATGAAGGTGATTTTGCGTGGCCTCCCAGAGTACACCCCGGAATCAATTTTCACCGAGCTGCAAGCGGTGGCATTGCATTGAAACCTCTGAAGGTGTTCGCTATCAGGCGCCAGCAACAGGGAAACCATCGGGACCAACTTTATCTGGTCCATTTGGAGAAGGGTTCCATCACGATCGAGGAATTGAAGAAAACACGGGCCCTCTTCAATATCATCATCGAGTGGGACCGATACCGCCCGAAGCAGCATGACGTGACACAGTGCGGAAAGTGTCTGGCGTTTGGTCATCGGACCCGAAACTGCCACATGAAACCCCGGTGTGGAAAGTGTGCCGGAGCGCACACAACTATCGATTGCGCCCCGATGGATGAAGGTGCCCCACCACGAAGGCATCAACCGAGCCTGTCCCAAACGAGCGGAGCATCTGGCCATCCGCAAGCAGGCGTCCACCAAGTCTCGGCCTGGTCAACGCCGCCCGCCACCTCGAATGGACGAGGAGAATTTTCCGACGCTCCGGTATCAAGTGCCGAATCTGCCACCACTTCCATTGAACCATCGCCATGCAAACCGCCCGTCAGCATCCGTTCAGCAACGATTCGCGTCTGCCGCCGCCGCCCCCATGCCGGCTCCTCCTCCAGGCTGGGGCGATCCGAGTTGCAGTACCTTCACGCAACCACCCGTCGATGGACAGCTCTATGACACGGAGCAAATGGTCGAGTTCGTCCAAGAGCTCTACCGCCAACTACGTTCCTGCCGCTCGAAGGAGGAACAGCTCAAAGCCGCCACATCCGTGACGATGACATTTATTTTCAAATATGGACCGCAAACGCACCATCCGCATCCTCAATTGGAATGCTTGTTCCATCCGGAACAAAACAGTAGAGCTCGACATCGCCATCGTCACCGAGACACATCTCAAGCCGGAACACAGCATTTCCATCCCTGGATACCGGATTGTGCGACTTGATCGTAGCGGCTCTAGTGGAGGAAGATCGCCCTGCGCTTCAACATCAACTGCCATCTGCTGCCGAGTCTTCAACTGCAGTCTATCGAAGCCATCGGAGTCGAGGTAGACACTACCGTCAGCCCTATCACCATCATCGCGGCCTATTGTCACAAGCAAGCCAGCACAGCTAACGGAACAACAACAGTACTACGGAACGACATTCGCAAGCTAACTCGGAGGCAGGGGCAGTTCATCATCGCCGGTGACCTAAATGCGAAACACGAAACCTGTGGGGAACACCCGGCGCAACCGGAACGGAATAATCCTGCAGGAGGACCTGGAAGAGGGCCACTACACCGTCCTGGGCCCGGATACTCCCACCCGGTTGAGCAGATCCGGGTCCATTGGACAATCGACATCTTCCTCACCAACATGGGGAACAACATCGCCCAGCCGGTAGTACACCAGGAGCTCAGCTCGGACCACTATCCAGGGTCAACCGGCATCGAGTCACCAGACGGAACTGCCATCGCGTCAGTTGGGCGAGGTTCCGCCAACACGTAGGCGACAACATCGACTTCAACATGCATCTTGAGTCGGTTGATGACATCGAACGGCAGCTGCAGAGCATCGAGCAAGCAATCTCCCAGGCCCGGGAGCAACATATCCCAGTGATAGATCAGGTGAGCAACTCTGTACCAATTGATAGACCCACTAAAGACTTAATACAATTGCGAAACGCCATCCGAAGGCAATACCGATGAACTGGTATCACTGAAAACCGAGTGACGAAAATTATTACGGCCAGAATGGTGGACCCAAAAATAACAATTTTGCCGGCAAGGTCCGCTCTCTCCCAGATTGTGCAAAGCCGTTCTGGAAGTTGACAAATATATTGAAAACTAAGCCAAAGCCCCTTCCACCTTTGATCTCACTAGACAGCAATGGCTCTAAGGATCGCTTGATAACTCCTGCAGAAAAGACTGCTGAGGTAGGTCAACACTTCGTCAGCTCCCACAATATCGGACAAAACATCATCGGTCCACATGAAGCTGCCGTTAGCGCGCTTATTACTAAAATCCATATAAGCCCCAACGACTTCATAGAGGAGTTGGAGATCACAGCTGACGAATTGTTGACTTATATCAAAGGCTCAAAGAACATGAAGGCTCCAGGTTTCGACAACATCATGAACTTGGAGCTCAAGCAATCTGGCGATGGTTTTCAACCACTGCCTCCGACTTGGCTACCTTCCCTCGTGTTGGAAGTCAGCCAAAGTCATCCCCATCCAGAAACCTGGGAATGACCCTTCATGTTCAGTAGGCGCTGGGACAAATGTGGAAGCCGGTGTGGGGGGGGGGGGGGGCAGGGAGGAAAGGAAAGTCGGTGAAATCGGGGCTGTATGGGAGGAGTTGACCCTTGAGGCGGAGGGGGGAGCCGGGGCGGGGGGGGGGGGCGGGGAGATCTGGAGGTGTGTTTTTTGTCGGTTGTTTTTTTGTTTTTGCAGGAAATCCAGAAAATCAACACCAATCTTCTTACTATCTACCAAACCCAGACGGTGAGATCGTGATGGTAGTTTTTATATCAACAGTGGTGGGGCCCAGTATCACTGAGATTGCCGCACAATATACAAACTGCATCACATGCATTAGCATTGGCATAGAAAACTCTCAATTAATAACTGTGGAAGTGCTTCTAGAATATTAAATTGAGAGAATGCGAAAGCTCGTTGAAAATAGCATCAAAGCCAGTTAGAAGAAGACGACACGCATCTCTAGGCAACAAATTAAACAATTTGCTGCCTCTCTGATAAAGATTCACAGAATTTTCCCTATCTGAACAAACATTTCGTAGATTTTTAATATGCAAGATCGCTGATAGACCGATGCTGGAAAAACTTTCATAATTCAGCACCAAGTCGAGGAAATTTCCTTTTTTAACTCAATCATCGTTCTCCGTCCCACGCACCGCTGCAAATCTTCATCATATTCCCCAGTCGGTTGTACCTTGTTTTTAATGTATCTTTCATTCCTGCTGAAAACACGAACTGAAGGAAGAAAGCGGGAGCGGAACAGCAATTTCCCGAAGGGGATTATGTTTTTGTGCCAGAAGACAGATTACGAGCGGAAAAATACTACCCTTCTGGGAGGGCGAGATACGGCGACTCACCCCACGCCGTTGAGTTTCCGTCTCGCATTAATAACCGGTTAGTGGAAGAAGAACTTCCGCGAAATTTTGTGTGTACGACTAGATAACAAAAGAATGAAAATAATCTTTCGGCAGGCAACAATAATGATGGCAACTGTAGCATAATGGAAACTTCCGCCATGGTCTATAACTGCCTGTAGACAGTTTCATTAAATAGCGAAATGGAGAGCCGATTTGAAATCGTACTTCATATGAAGTTAAAAATGTTGCAGTGTAAGCCTGCTGAATGTAATTTACCCGCTGCCAAACCATATTCTTCTTCTTCTTCTTCCCTGTTTTTTATGGGACCGGTGTCAAAGACCATATGCCCAGTGGTTTTGAATTTGCTCGCTTTCTTGATGATGCCAGCGCAGTCGGGCATCAACTGCTTGGGCACAAGCTCAAGCATTCGTTGAATTGTTTACAAATCCATTTGCACCTTCCTCAAAAAGTGAACAACGTCTCGAAAGGTGTCCATGTCGTTTGTTTTGAACAGATCAATCAGCGACCAGAATTTATTATCGAAATTGAATTCCAAGCGGGTGATGGCGTATTTGTTGCAGTGTAGTATTATATGGTCCGCCGTGTCCTCGGTCAGGCAGAAATCGCAATCCGGATCGTCTGTTAGTTTCATCTTTTCCAGCCAGTTGTTTGCAAAACTATGTCCGGCCATCAGACGGTTGAGAGTACGAACCTCTGTGTTGCCCAAAAGTTTGTGTTTGTACCAGGGGACATCGCTGTGTATTGGTTGTATGGAGAAGAAGTGTTTGCCTTTCTCCTCCGCGTATGTAGTATATCAGTTGTTTGTGTTTTTTATTCGTCGTTGGTTGAAGATCGTGTTTTAATATTCCGTTTTCCAGGACGAACTCCGAATCAACCCCGACTTTGGCCAATTCATCCGTTAAGTCGTTCCCTTTGATTCCGATATGGCTCGGTATCTACTGTATGGTGACCTGCAAGGATATTGCTTTATCGATGATCTCCTGAATCATTGAGTTGCGTCTCGCGTCCATCAGTGCCCCTTGAATCGCTTGACGAGTCTGTGAACAGCACAGCTCCCCGGATGCGTTCGTCCTTCAGATGATTTAGTGCCATTATATATATATAGTACGTTTATTGTCGATCATCTTGTTAAGTAAAAATTAACTACATAATTAATTAAACTCCGACTTCAATATTGAACTCCAATGCATCTACATCTATCCTATCATTACAATTCTGAATGAAGGTGATATAAATCACTAAAACTTTTAATATCATTGTTCTCGTGTTTGATGGAATCCCTTCTAAAGGGTGATACGGTCAAAATTTGGTCAAGGGAAAACGCGTGTAAATCGGTGAAATCGTTTATTTAAAAAATCAAATTAAATTTCTTTTTCAAGTTCAATTAGTATAAAATTCAGGAAAAATATTCAGTTAGGCTTCCGCTTTTCCAAATCCGAATTGCCGGGCCTTACGGTTGACCCCTGCCATAAGATTTTGTACAGCCACCTTGTCCACCTTCTTCGCCGCAGAAAGCCAGTTTGCCTTGAACTGCTGCTCGTCCTTAGCAGTTTTTTTGGTCTTCTTTAGGTTCCGCTTGACAATAGCCCAGTATTTCTCAATTGGGCGGAGCTCTGGCGTGTTGGGAGGGTTCTTGTCCTTGGGAACCACCTGCACGTTGTTGGCGGCGTACCACTCCATGGCCTTTTTACCGTAATGGCAAGATGCCAAATCCGGACAAAACAGTACGGAACAACCGTGTTTCTTCAGGAAAGGCAGCAGACGTTTATTCCAACACTCTTTCACGTAAATTTCTTGGTTGACAGTCCCGGAAGCTATAAAAATGCTGCTTTTCAAGCCACAGGTACAGATGGCTTGCCAAACCAGATATTTCTTTGCGAACTTTGACAGTTTCGTGTGCTTGAAAATATCTGCTACCTTTCCCCTTCCTTTTGCCGTATAAAACTCCTGTCCCGGAAGCTGCTTGTAGTCGGCTTTGACGTAGGTTTCGTCCTCCATTACCACGCAGTCAAACTTCGTCAGCATCGTCGTGTACAGCCTCCGGGATCGCGCTTTGGCCGTCGTATTTTGTTTATCATCGCGATTTGGAGTCACTACCTTCTTGTAAGTCGATAGTCCGGCTCGTTTTTTGGCTCGATGCACGGTTGTAGACGATACACCCAGCTAATTTGCGGCATCTCGGAGAGATAGGTTAGGGTTGCGCTTGAAACTACCGGCAACTCTCTTTGTCGTCTCAGCGGCTTCCGGTTTTCGATTTCCCCCCGATCCAGACTTCCTGGCTGTCGACAAACGTTCCCCAAACACTTTAATTACATTTGTAACGGTTGATTTGGCAACTTTTAGCGATTTTGCCAACTTTGCGTGCGAGTAGCTCGGATTTTCGCGATGCGCGAGCAAAATTTTGATACGCTGCTCTTCTTGCTTGGACGGCTGGACTGAAGAGTGAATTCCAAAATCAAAATAGGGGCAACATTCTACACACACACACCTTCAAAATGAGGGGTGTTCAGGTTTTTTAAATGCAAAATTGAAAGAAATACGTCAAGTTGATATTGACCAAATTTTGACCGTATTGCCCTTTAGTGAGGGAAACAAGAGTTCTTCAGCCTGTAAATTGCGACTGCCATTGATCGCTAACAGTTTTTGTTGCAGTAGCCTGTAGGCATCCCTCATTCTCGAACAGTAGAAAAATTTGTGCTGGATCGTTTCAACCATCGGCGTAGTACAGTGAGCGCAATGCTCCATATCGGCTCGTCTCATTGTAAACAGTAGTCGACGGTGTGATATTTTCTGGTTTACCCATACATACAGAACGCTACGTTGCATAGGCAATAAATCTCGAGCAGCAATATTCTTCCACACTCGGGGCCAGTTGATTGCGAGGTTTGATGTTTCCACTTTCGGTTTGTCTGTGCGTTTTGTGAAAAAACGATAGATGAGATCGGCGTTGGCGTTGGCGAATTTGGAAAGGTAAGATTGAAATATTATTTAGGATTTGTTTCAGGCAAGGGAGATCTGGGATGGGATTTGCTTGGTGAGGATTAATTTGGTTGAGGTAGGATCTATAATATGGAAGGGATTCGATCTCGTGTAAGTGGCGATTAATGAGTAACGCCTTACACTTCATCGCTGGTAAATGTAGATTAAGGCCGCCATCCTCTCTACTGCGTGCTAGCTGCTGCATCGGAATGGTCGCGCATGCTCCACGGAATAGGTAGCTCCGCATGGTGGCTGTCAACTTAGCCACGTGAGCAGCCGTCGGATGTAGATTCGCAGACATGTACCATATTTTCGACAACAGGAAGGTATTCAGCAACGTTACTTTCTGGTGTAACGACAAGGTGCGCAGTGAGTGTAACCATACTTGTCGAGAAAAGCTTGTAACTAGGGAGTCCCAATTCAAGTTAACCATTAAGCGCACAGAGTTGGCGAAAAACACACCAAGAATTTTGATTGTGTTTTCCGTACGTAACCACGGTACGGACAGCGGGTTATTAATTACACCGACGTCGATTGATGTTGTTTTGGCTTCATTTAAGCGCGCCCCAGCTGCTAACTCGAATCGCCTGAACAAATCCCGCATCGCGTTAAGTTGATCAACACTGGATACAATCGCACTGATATCATCAGCGTAAGCAGCGATTAGATCTGCTCCACACACTCGTTCTAATTGTCGCAAGAGGGGGTGAAGATACAGGACAAAAAATTTGCATTTAAAAAACCTGAACACCCCTCATTTTGAAGGTGTGTGTGTGTAGAATGTTGCTCCTATTTTGATTTTGGAATTCACTCTTCAGTTGTCAAAATGCCGTCCAAGCAAGAAGAGCAGCGTATCAAAATGTTGCTCGCGCATCGCGAAAGTCCGAGCTACTCGCACGCAAAGTTGGCAAAATCGCTAAAAGTTGCCAAATCAACCGTTACAAATGTAATTAAAGTGTTTGGGGAACGTTTGTCGACAGCCAGGAAGTCTGGATCGGGGGGAAATCGAAAACCGGAAGCCGCTGAGACGACAAAGAGAGTTGCCGGTAGTTTCAAGCGAAACCCTAACCTATCTCTCCGAGATGCCGCAAATAAGCTGGGTGTATCGTCTACAACCGTGCATCGAGCCAAAAAACGAGCCGGACTATCGACTTACAAGAAGGTAGTGACTCCAAATCGCGATGATAAACAAAATACGACGGCCAAAGCGCGATCCCGGAGGCTGTACACGACGATGCTGACGAAGTTTGACTGCGTGGTAATGGAGGACGAAACCTACGTCAAAGCCGACTACAAGCAGCTTCCGGGACAGGAGTTTTATACGGCAAAAGGAAGGGGAAAGGTAGCAGATATTTTCAAGCACACGAAACTGTCAAAGTTCGCAAAGAAATATCTGGTTTGGCAAGCCATCTGTACCTGTGGCATGAAAAGCAGCATTTTCATAGCTTCCGGGACTGTCAACCAAGAAATTTACGTGAAAGAGTGTTTGAATAAACGTCTGCTGCCTTTCCTGAAGAAACACGGTTGTTCCGTACTGTTTTGGCCGGATTTGGCATCTTGCCATTACGGTAAAAAGGCCATGGAGTGGTACGCCGCCAACAACGTGCAGGTGGTTCCCAAGGACAAGAACCCTCCCAACACACCAGAGCTCCGCCCAATTGAGAAATATTGGGCTATTGTCAAGCGGAACCTAAAGAAGACCAAAAAAACTGCTAAGGACGAGCAGCAGTTCAAGGCAAACTGGCTTTCTGCGGCGAAGAAGTGGACAAGGTGGCTGTACAAAATCTGATGGCTGGGGTCAAGTGTAAGGCCCAGCAATTCGGATTTGGAAAAGCGGAAGCCTAACTGAATATTTTTCCTGAATTTTATACTAATTGAACTTGAAAAAGAAATTTAATTTGATTTTTTAAATAAACGATTTCACCGATTTACACGCGTTTTTCCTTGACCAAATTTTGACCGTATCACCCTTTAGCCTCATTTAATATCAGGTTCAGTTCACGGTGCATAATATCGAACGTTCAAAGATAAAATTCCTTTGGCAAGCCGTCGGGACCTGGCGATTTGTTGGATGCGCCAGTGCGGATGGCAGAAAATATTTCGGATGTTGTGATGTCATTCATGCATGCTTCGTTTACGCTATCGTGCTCGGGGATGACTCTGTCGCAGTAGAAAGGGTTCCCTTCTTCCACTACATCTACATTACCACGAGCGTAAAGATCGGAGAAATACTGAACCATATGATCCTGTATAGCAGCAGAATCGTCGATTATTTCATCTCTATCGTTTCTCAGCCTTTCGATGACAGTTCTTCGTCGCACTCGCTCACCCAGCTGGTATGTAGACAACGGCTCTCCGGCAACATAGGTTTCGTTTATTCGCACGAACATTTCGGAGAAACGACGTTGGTGCAAGAGCATTTATGCTTTTATGCGGTTGATTGTAGTAATCACTGTACGGTTGTTTTGGTAGCTGTCGTACGCTTGCCGGAGAAGCTCGTGTAGACGCTGTTGCTCTCGATTGAAAATATCGAAGGCGATTTTTGATTTCCATCGGAAGAACAATTTTATTTTCGGCTTTACGTACGACAGCCACCACTCCATCCACGACGAGTAGTTTCGACGTTGGCGAGTCCAATATTGCCACCGTATTTGGAAGTCATCGATATTGTCTGCAGTCAAGAGATGGGGACGAAGGGACCAAAAACCATAACCATGGGCTGTGTCAGGGAGAGGAAGGCAAATTCTCGCGGTGACGGCTTTGTGATCCGAGAAGCAGCATACATGCACATCTGTCGATCTCAGTTGATCTCGGAGGCTGGCACTGACATATAGCCGATCGAGCCTGGACGAGGAGTTGTGTGTAATGTATGTGTACGCTATTTCACGTGGCCGAAGATATTGCCACACGTCGTGCAGACGAAGCTGCTGAACGGTGGCTTTAAGAGCGGGACTCGAGTTGTGCCCCGTCGCATCACCTAGCCGAATCACACAGTTGAAGTCACCTCCAAAAACGATGTGGTCGGTGCGGTGACGAAGGTAATAGGCGATGGTGTTATTGAAAAATCGCTCCCGCTCGGCACGATAGGCAGATCCTGACGGGGCATACACATTACACAGCGTAGTATTGTGTACCCGTAGCGCGACAAGTCTCCCATCCAGGCTTTTCTCCACGTGAGAATATTTGATGTGCTGTTTCAGCGCAATTGCCGTTCCTCTCCTTGCTTGGTCGACGTTGCAAATTACGTTATAGCCGGGCAAGGTAAGCTGTTCGTTTTCAACCTCCTGTAGAAATACGAGTTCTATAGTGCGAACGAATGTACGCAGGGCGTTTAGCTTGGTTTGGTTGGTTATAGTGTTGATGTTGATTGTTCCGATGTTACAGCTGACGTACTCCATCATTGTTGCATATCTTCATCGGAGATTTGGACGTGTTCGTGATCGATGGCGCTGGTTTGTTCGTCTGAGTGTCGCATTTTCTTGCCCGGAGGCTGTGAACTATCCGCTTCGTTGCCATCGATCTTGCGATGGGACAAGACGGTTGAGGTCGACGAGAGCTGAATGACAGCTTGCGTTGCAGAGGGTTTTGTTGTAGTAGCTGTAGCGGGAGGCGGCATCGTGCTTTTCGGTTTTGTTGACGAAGCTCGTGTCTCACTTGCACTAAGGAGATTTGGTCCCGGTCCCGAAGGGCCTATCGGTTACACTTGTACCCCGTACTGTATTCACAGCCGACGGCGCTTTTCGTGAGGCTGTCGGATTCGAAGCAGATGTATGATGATAGGTGAGGGTTTATTTGCTTCCCTTTTCGTAACATTCGCGTACGATTGGTCTGATGCAAGCTTTTGCACCAGTAGTTTTCTGTTTTGCACACATGGGATGCCAATGTGTACAAATTCATGACAGTGCAAACAGGTTTGCCGCTGTCCCTTGTAAGCCACCGCAGTTTCTTCGCCCTGAATCGTAGCGAGAGAAAGAATATTCTTCGTTACCACTACACGCGCAACACGAACCCCGGTTGTGATACCACCAAAGTTACTGTAGCGGCTATCCCACAGTAGGTCACGAACGTAGATGACATCACCATATTCGGCAAGGAAAGACGCAATTTGCTCATTTGAGACGCCCTCGGGAAGATCCAAAAATCTCACTTCCACCGCCCCGTCCTCCATCACAATACGTAACTTGTAGGACTTCCCGTCAAATACAAACTCGTGCTTATTATCGTGTTGCTCTACGATCTTCTCGGCAAGCTCTAGGTTGTTGACCTTTACGAAGGTACATCCCAGTCGTCTGCTTGGCTGGAGCAGCAGCACATTTTCGCGGGTGAGACCGAGTTCTTTTGCAATGAACTTGTGGATCTCATCATGGGAAAGTTGCTTCGGAAACTGGGAATAGTCGACGCGAAATGTATTTTCGCGGCGCGGCATCGCGAAATACGATGTCTTGGCTGAGATGAAAGTAGTACTTGTAGCGACGAAAGAAAAACCCGACGATAAACGTGTTATATAGTCCGTGAACGACTTCCAAAATCTGCGCGTTTGAAAACATCGACTGATCGACTGGAAAGTTGAGCGCTAACTGATTAGAATGGCTTACAGTTCAGCGGTCCATTCTTAGTTTCAGGCTGATCCTGCGATTTGTGGTTCCACAGGATTCTCCTATTTTCGACGCATCTGTGTAGACGTTAGGTCGGTTTTTGTATTTGGTGTTTTGTAGGTACAGGAACGCTTGTTTAAGCACTTGTGGTGTACTGTTTTTTTTTGTTGATATTCCTGCCAGCAGCGTTGTTTGGATGTCCAGGGTTTGGTGGTGGTAAATTGTGAGTTCTGGTACGATCGCATCAAAGATGGTCTGGTGATTCAGGTATGTCCGTTCTACTAATGTGAGTTTCGCTATTTCTTTACACGTGACTTGTTCGAATCGTATGTCCAAAGGACTTTCTCCCGCCAGGGCTGCAAGCGTATTCTTTGGGGTAGTCCTTGAACATCCGGTAATTTCCGCCAACATTGATTGATTATAGCCTGTAGTTTTTCTCTGTTGACTTTGCTCGCATTGCCAAACGCTGTACATCCGTATTCGACGACAATTCGGATAAGAGCTTTGTACAGGAGCCCCATGGTTTCCGGGTGGCCTCCGTGTTTAATCCTCGATATGACCTTCAGCAAGTTGAATCGTTCTTGTATTTTTTGGCGGAGTTCTCGTATATGTGTACCAAAGTTGTTGGTGCGATCCAAGTAGATTCCTAAGTGTTTGTAGCTTATCACCGTTTCGATTGGTTTTCCTCCTATTTTCAAGCCTAGGTCCTCGTTGGTAGCCTTAAAGAGAATCGCCTTAGTCTTTTCAGTATTAATCAAGAGATTCAGTTCACGTGCTTTTTCGTCCAATTTGTTGACGTTACCTTGAGCTTTTGCCTTGGCGTTGTCCATGTTGTTTCCAGTGACTATGATGGTAAAGTCATCCGCGTATTGAATCAATATGACCTCCTCATCTGCGTTATCGTGCAAGGCGGCTGTATACAAATTAAAAGGGGTCGGCGAGAGAACATCTCCTTCCGGCAGTCCGTTGCTAATTATTCGCTTGATCTCTTCTTCCCCGCTTCTTAAGGTTACGGGGCGATTCCAAAGAAATCCTGATATCCAGCGTACATACTCTTGAGGTATCCTCAATTCTAGCATAACTTGCTCAAGCTTATCCGTGCGGACTGCATTGAACGCATTACTTAGGTCAAGGAAAACTCCGATTGTGGTTAAACCTTTTCTTCGATTTGCTTGGATGAGATTTGTTTTATATGTGGTGCATGTATTCGTTGATTGTCCTTTACGAAACCCAAAAGATAGTTTGGGTAACAATTCATGGCTGACGATGAACTTATTTAATCCATCGAGGACTGCCGAGTTGATGGTTTTGGTCAGGGTGGGCACAAGCGCTATCGGTCTGTTTACAGAGGGGATTGTGTTGTCCTTACCGGGCTTGTGTGCTGCTATGATGCGAATCTCTTTCAGATGTTCTGGGAGACTTCCCTGTCTCCAGTAGTTGTTACGGTGGATCCGGATAAGCTTTTTCACTCGAGGCTTTAGGGATTTAAGCATGTCGTATGAGATGTGGTCGGCTCCTGGTGCCGACGATTTTTTCCGGCTGAGGATGTTGTCCCATTTTTCTCGGTCGGTTATATCATAGTTAGCTACCAGAGAGTGGCTACTTGCTTCTTCCTGGTAGATATTGTTTGGGCCTAGGTGGAAGTCCAGACCCTCGCAAGGTCTGGACTGTCCTGTATTATGTTGTTGCGTGTACCTGTTTTCTTTCCGGACAGTCGACGTATTTTTGTCCACTCGGAAAATAGGGCCGCTGTGTACGACCCTCCTACGAGTGTCCTGTGGGTTTCTTCTTTTTGTTTGGATATGTTTTCCCTCGCTTGTCCTTGTAGATTTCTGTCCGCAATGATCGCGCTGTAGTAGCGTTGAAGTGCCTCTTGTGTGGCATGGTTAACCGTCGTTTGCGACATTGTTACTTGCTGGTTTTGTGCATCTTGCAGCGTCTTTCTCCATTGTTCCTGCTCGTTCACTCTTTCTGGGTTGTTTAGGGCCGTTCCGTTGACAACGTTGGATGTTGTTCTCTTTGTACGCTTTCTTTCCTCCTCGTCGGTCTCTGATTTGGTGGGCTCGTTCTTCTTCTTGCGGTTTTCACGTGGTCGTTGATTTTTCGGTGAATTGTAGGCGTTTTTTTTTTTTGCTTGGGATGTATAGTCCTGGGCTTCGTCATCTCCTGGTCTCGGTTCGTCCATGAATTCCGCGAGGGCGTTGAAGCTGTTTGAGGTTGTGATCGGGAAAAGTTCTTTGGCTTCGTAGAAGGTCAATGCCTTTTTGGCCATTGCTGACTTGATGTTGTTCTGGCGTTGGCGTTCTGGACAGTCTACGTCGGTAGTGCTGTGATTCTTCCTGCAGTAGATGCATCGATGGGGTTTGGCACATTCCTCGTACGCATCCTCAGACTCGTGTCGTTCTCCGCATCCGTGGCAACGTCGAGTACTGTGACAGTTAGCTGCTTTGTGGTTGTAGCGCAGGCAGCCCAACAAACATCGGTGTTGAATTTGAGCTTGTTCAAACAAATTTGGAGAAGCTATTCAGCTATTCTAGAAGAAACAGCTGAATAGCTTCTCCAAATTTGCTTGAACAAGCTCTAATTCAACACCGATGTTTGTTGGGAGTTTTGGCAAAGGAACGCTTTCCTGTAGAAAGGTTCAACCTAGATGGAACAGCTGTACAGCTTGACCAGCTCAGGTAGCTTGTTTGCCCTGAATGTGACGCTGGTACGATTCGAGGGTACTTTTTTATTGTTCACGAACCGTTGGAACCGATAAACATCCATGACGCCAATTGGGCTGTGTAGGTCATGCTGGATTTCTTCGTGGGATAAATCCGTGGGTATTCCGCCGATTCCACCTGTCACCGATATTAGTTGCTTGGCGACGTATGCCTTGTATCCGTAGGTTTTTTAACTCGCTGTTCACAACTAGCCTGTTTGCTGCTGAAAAATTGGTAAGATATACTAATACCTTCCTTCTTCCTGCATTTTTTATTTCCATTACGCAGTCTGTAATTCCGAAGATTTTGCGAAGCATCCTGCCGACTGATATTTTGTTGATGCTTTTTTGCTGATCTAGAGGGTGCGGCAGAAAATAATGCGAAAATGTTCAAACTTGAGTATTGGGTTAATTCGTGTAGCTAGTGACTAATTTCTGTCGAAAGTGTATTTGTTTATGTTTTCTTTCAAGTGCTGCATCCAAACATTCTATTTGTTTTATTGCAAATTCGTCAAAATGTTCGCGAAAGAAGTGATCACCAGTTTGTTGCTCGCCCAGAAGAAGCCGAAGGAGATTGCCGAGGTGTTAGGGTGACAATTGGCAACAGTTTAACGCATAAAAAAGTCCCTGCAGGATGGTCCTAAGCTGCGGAAGCCGGGAAGCGGACGTCCGCGCTTTGCACGCATGCCAAACGTGATCAAATCGGTCCGTGCAAAAATTGCTCGCAACCCGGTGCGTTCCATAAGAAAACTTGCAAAGGAAGCCAATATTTCGGAGAAGTCCATGTGGAGAATCATCAAAGAAGACCTGCATGCATCTTCCAGAGCCAGAATGAAACGCCACTTGATTACGGACCGGGTCAAGGAACTACGAGTGACTCGTTCCAAGAGATTGCTTTCCTTGTTGAAGAAGGAACAAATGATAATCCTGTTCTCCGACGAAAAGCTTTTCAGCATCGATGCTGGGGCCAACAGCCGCACGGACCGGTTCATTGCATCGCAGAAAGTGGAGAACGTTCCGGAAAAAGTGAAAGTCAAATTTCAAACCACTTTTGACTTGGTGGCGTCCAACGGTTTGAAAATGCCGCCTGGAGTTAAAATCAATACCGAAGTGCATATCGGTATTTTAAAGGACCAAGTGCTTCCCTGGGTGAAGGCCAACTTCTCCGACGACCAAAACGTTGTCCTACAGCAGGATGGAGCGCCTTGTCACACGTCCAATCGAACCCAACAATGGTTGAACGATAACATGAAGTTTTGGCCGAAGGATTTGTGGTCCCCCAGCAGTCCAGATCTTAATCTGTTGTATTATTCGATTTGGGCATATGTTGAAGCACGAGCCTGCAAAACATCACACCCTAGAGTGAAAACCTTGAAGTCAACCATAACACGCACATGGCAGTCAATGTCGGAGGACTACGTCCGAAAGGCATGCTCTGACTTCCGGCGTCGGCTCGAGGATGTTATTTATAAAAATGGAGGACACATTGAATAAATTTGTATAAAAGGACTTTATAAAGATAACTGCTCTCGAAAATGTTGATATTATTGCTTGAATTAGTTGAAAATGGGATTTGAAAGAAATAGAACAAATTTTCGCATTATTTTCTGCCGCACCCTGTAGGTCTGTGAGCTCCACGTAGACACGGAAAGGTGCAACATCTGTGTAGAGGTAGTCCTGCTTTGGTTTTTCAGGTTTCTTGACGTTTTGCTCGGTTGATGAACCGTTACCGGTCGTTGTTGATGTTGTAGCTGTTTGTAAAGGGTGTATTCGATAAAAATGGCACACACATATATACTCATCAAAATTAAACTGATTATCGGATTTTCTTGAAATTTTCAGGGAATGAAGAACTACTAATGAGTTTTGATTTACAACATTTGTTTTATTCAATTTCGTCTCCCATCCCGAATGCCCGCAACTTCCTTTTCACTCCACCCATCAAATTTTGTACAATCGATTTTCCCAGTGTTTTTGTTGTTTTTACCCAAATTTTCTTCAATTCTAGCTCTGTTTTTATAGTTTTGGGATGTTTGCGAAGTTCCGTTTTCATAATTGCCCAGAATTTTTCAATTGGACGAAGTTCCGGTGAATTTGGTGGGTTCATATCCTTTGGCACAAAATTGACTCAGTTGGCTCGGTACCACTCCAATACGTTTCGAGCGTAGTGGCAGGATGCTAGATCAGGCCAAAACAGAGTTGATCCTTTGTGCTTCTTAATGAATGGCAAGAGACGCTTCTTAAGGCACTCTTCCGTGTAAATCGCACCGTTTATTGTTCCGGAAGTGATGAAGGGAGCACTTATTGCACCACATCCGCAAATCGCCTGCCAGATTAGAAACTTCTTTGCAAATTTCGATACATCCTCCGGAACATCGAATTTCGACTTGGCAACGAAATATTCTTGCCCAGGAAGTTGACGGAAGTCGGCCTTGACGTATGTTTCGTCATCCATCACGATGCAACCGGATTTGGTGAGCAGCTTCGTGTAAAGTTTCCGGCCGCGGGTTTTCGCAGTGATGTTTTGTTTTTCATTCCGGTTTTGGGGTTTTTGCACTTTGTAAACATGTAACCCAGCACGCTTCATGCTTTTCTGCACAAAACCGACTGACACCTTAGACTTTTTAGCGACATCTCGAATTGACATGCTTGGACGGTTCTTGAATTGTTGTACGACTTTCCTGGCCATTTTACTGTCCATTGGACCACTTTTACGACCACTCCCTTCCTTCCTTTGGACACTCAGACGCTCCTTGAAGGTTCTTATTACACGAGACACAGTTGTATTTGCAATTCCAAGCCTTTTAGCAATCCACCGGTGGGACGCCCCTGGATTTTGATTGTGAGTGCACAACATTTTCTCACGGACAATTTCTTGTTTCGACGACATGACTGGAACTACTGAATGTATAACTATGAAACTTGGCAGATGTAAATAATACACTATGGATAAGATCTACTCAAATTGCTAGGTTTTTTACTCATACGATTCAAAAGTTACAGAAGATTTTCTGTGTGCCATTTTTATCGAATAAACCCTTTATAGGTATTTGTAAGGGTGGTGGTATTGGGGGGTTTGGGAAGTCATCCGTCTCCATGATGCTTCCTTTTTTTCCCTCATTCCAAGCGAAATGCCGCTTTTGGATCACCTTTTCCTCGACTTTTTGTTGATATTAGCACTTGTCACGTATATTGGATTTTTGGAAATTGGCTCTTGTACGAAATGTTCAACTTTTACGATTTCTTGCGTGAATATTCACTACGAGCAACTGAAAATAATACGGGGCGATATCTAAAGATGGCGACTTCTTCAAAAATCGTAATCTCTCCAAACCATCTTGCATAAGAAATGAATGTTTTTATTCCCGTCATAGCATTTTTTCCGATTCTTTTTTGTTTGTAGTCCGCAGCTACTTGACAGATTGACATCTGTTTGAGATTGACCATAGTTAACCACCTGCTCCTGTTGACAAAGGTAACGTTTGCAATCGGCCCTTAGGGAACGTCCATTATTTATTTCACGCAAAAAGTGACTTCTTATACAACCCCCCTCCCCCTTGTCACGTTTTTTGTATGGACCTTGAAAATTTTTTGTATGGATTGTCACGTTTTAACACCCCCCCCCCCCTTACTGCGTGGCATAATTAATGGACCTTCCCTTAGAGGTATTATATTCTACTCCTGATGGCGTTGAACTCGTCTGCAATCCGCTTGATAAACTTTGTGCAAAATTCACACTTCCATAAAGACCGCTCGTCACTGACATTACGAGCCTAACACTGCAATGTATAATGATGACTATTAACTTGTTTGGGTGTGACCAAACTACTTGTCAAAGTGATACTTAATCGTCACAAGGTTTAAGAACATCGCTGAATAAACCTCTTTACTAGCACTTCAATTTCGCAAAATTACAGTGGAAAAGCAACAGTCCGAATCACAGGGATCAGAGGGACAGATTACAGCTTCATAAAAATTTCACATGGCCGTAATTTGTGCAAATGTGGAAAAACATTTCGATATTCAATTTTACATAGACCAAAGAAAACTAATGTTCCATTCCAAAACAAATGGATCTAATTCAACCGAGATGCTTCACGAGCGATAGCGAACGCAGTAAATCACGACTCCGCGTTTGCCATGTAACTTTTCACATGCAGTTTCTTCAACTTTGCAAACCAGTCGCAAACCGCAGTTCTCCGAAACTTTACACTCATTCATTGATTTCAAACAAACAACCTATAATGTACGCCACCAAAATGGGGTAGGGAGCGAAGGGTGGCGTAGTTCGTTGACTTTTTGGCCAACATTGAAAAACAGAACTTCTGAAACGACGCCCGAGTGTGCAGAAGAAACTATTCTCCGAGGTGTGGTTGAGCGATGCAAAGTAATATGGAACTTGATAGCTGCAGCAATGAAATATGGTTATCCACAGGGAAACGAACCGTTTAGTGACTAATGGCCGCACTACCAAGCCAGCGATAAATTTTCAATGCGCGACTTTGGCAGTTAGCAATCCGAGCATGGTTTGAAATATCGCGATTCAAACGAGCTTTCAAGGAAGGATTCCGACTCCTGTGCCCTGGAAAAAGCGACCCCATGGAAGTTGTTTTCGCACCCATTCGGAAACAAAGGAACTTCCGGAGCGATTGAACTCTTGTGTTACGATTGGTCTCGATTGTTGTTTTCAAAAGTTCATGAAACACGAAACAAGCAGGCCATGTGAATGTGAATCACACACTCACGCGCTCCATTGCGGTATTTCCCAAAGTTGTTTTTACTCGCGATAAAAAAGGGAAACTGGGTGCTGCAATGGCGGCAGCGTCGGGAGCTTTATTGTTTTGGTGCAAACAAATTTCGCTCGTTTTTGTCGCAACTGAAACTCTGATAATGTCATCGTACATTTTCGCCGAGGAGGGCAACTTGCTTCTCCTAACGAGCTAGCCGTCGACTGTACCGTGGCTGTAGAGGAAAAGTTACGGCTTTCAAAAGAATTTTACCTCCAACAAGTTTTTCTTTTTTCCCGTCAGGATGAATGGAATATTGCATTTTGTTCAGAGGGGAACAAGTTGTTAATTTATTGCAGCAATATGCGTTGCCTACTTGCAATTGTTGCTGCCGTGATCTTTCGACAAAACTGTTGGTGGGATGTTGAACTTGGAAGTTTGTTTCGGAAAATGTTGAAGTTTTGTTTAGATAAAATGACGTTTGATTCCCTGCCTCAGGTAAAATTCTATCTCAATGACATTTCTGTATATTTTCACCCACAAGCTCCAGGATCTGCGACATAATGCGATGACCACGTTGCGTGTGTTAATTTTTACTCTCTTCTTTGTTAACCAATGCAATGGCGTTCGGTATTGTAACGTGAAGCCTGATATCTCTTACGTTTGCGAAAAAAAAAACGAAACGTCAACTTTGTCGTCACAGTCGCTTTCTCTAACATTACCGTGAGTGTAAAAGAAATCAGAAATACACATTGCCAATCTAAAGATGTATGTCTGTCTTAGAACTTGCTAGTAGAGGAGTTTGTGATCATAACAAGCGGCGTGTTATAGTTGATTGTTTTTGAGAGTGGATGATAAAACGAAGAAGCGGGTTGAGAAAATTGACGTTTGAAGCCAATCGTGAACTGGCCTACTAATTTCGCCTTCCCTCACATGCACGGAATCGCACTCATACGATGTTGTGAATTTCTGAGGCTAATACTCTTTTCTGAAGGTAGGTTCCGAGCAAGAAGCAGTAAGCAGAGCGATTAACGTCCGAATATTGGCAGATCACACACAGGTTCATCAAAGCTCCTAGAAGTTTCTAGAGTTTATTGTAATGTTTTGCCCAACAAGCCTCACAACAGTATCAAAGACAGCAGTCGAGCTACATAATGAACTTCAGCACATGAATAGATCTCAGAATGAGGGCGATCCCGGCGTAGTGGTTAACATCCATACCTCTCACGCTAAAGTCACGAGTTCCAATCTCACTCCCGGACAAGCTACGAGAATACCCAAAAAAGCATTTGAGTGGCTACAACGGGAGATGAACCAGCCCCGGGCTGAAAATCTCGATAATCAAGGAACTAAAAAAAAAAAGATTTCATTCTGAGTAGCATTCTTCAGAGAATATCCGTGACATATTGGATAAACTATGCGTAGACAATGCTCCTAAATTGACGGGCTTTGCAATTATATAACTGCAATGGTTAATTAACCGTTGTGTGTCCAACAAAAAAAAAAACACCTTTAAGAGGCCGACAGGGAACGTTTATACCAATGGAACTAAAATGACTATAATTATGGAAATATTCAACCGATTTGGAATATTTTCACAGTTTTGGATTCAGGAACTCAACCGCTTTCCTTCTTTTTAGGGTTTAATTTATGGTTTGGAAAAAAATGGGAAAATTGGGAAAAAAAAGGGAAAAATTTTCTTGGGTTTTTTTTAAATTTAGGAAATAATATTGAATGGTTGGGTTTATTTGTTTCCCCCGCCTCCTTAGTGCAGCGCCTATTTTTCCGCATAAATGCAGCCCTCAGTGTTTGTGACCCTTATAGGTTCGCGTTTTGCTTAGGGAATCATGCGCGCGCGATAATCTCTCTGACCACAGAAAACGAACCCACCGGTAGGTGCATAAGTAGCAAAAAAAAAGGAAAAAAAAAACAACCCGCCGGTAACAAACAAAATATAAAAACATTACTCATGGTCTCGGTTGACTTTGAGTTCGATTCAGCAGAAATTCGGACATCGACCGAAGAGTCCATAGGTCGCGGTGAGAATGAGTGACCAGAACCCGCGTTTTGGCGAGAGGGTATTTTTGAAGAACATAGCCAGAGAGGGCTCATATTTAAGCCCAAGTTGGGAAAATAACAGGGGGATTCGGGTTTTTTCAAGTTCTAAAAGCAGCATCGTTACGCTGCTCGTTAAGTTCCGCGACGTTGATATAGGACGGTGCCAGTTTGGACTTTGGCAGTGAAGTTAGTGAAGTTTAGAAGTTTAGAATTAATTTCAGTGTTAAATGCAAACAAAACTGAAGAAAATATCGGATCGGCTATGTTCATAAGTGTATTAGTTAATTGATTAGATCGACGCAAGACCGCCAAAGTTTATAAATATAACTTTATTGTTGAGAATTACCAGTAGTGCAGCTCATTCAAGAAAATATATATCACATTCTTGTGCGAGGATCCAACCATTTCATTAAAAAAAAGTGACAGTGCCTTCCCGGGGGCTCGTTCAATAGGACCGACTTGCTTACTTACTTTTAACCACACTTTCTTTAGTTCAAGTTCATTTTCTATCAGGTTTGGAGTTTTAACGAGCTTTGCCTTCGTGATTGCCCAAAATTTTTCTTCAATTGGGCGAAGTTCCGGAGTGTTTGGAGGGTTGACGTCTCTTGGTACAAAAACTACATTATTATCTTTGTACCAGTCTAAGACGGGCCGGGCATGGTGGCAAGATGCCAAATCCGGCCAAAACAGTGTCGGGCCATCGTGAGATCTCAAGAAGGGCAGAAGTCGTTTTTTGGAGGCATTCGTCCTTGTAGATTGCCCGTTGACGGTCCCAGAGGTGATGAAGGGCTGACTCATTTTGCCACATCCGCAGATCACTTGCCAGACAAGGAATTTTTTTGGCAAATTTCGACAGTTTCTTCTTCCGTATACTCTCCGGAATGGCCAACTTAGAGGTGGCGACGAAGTGTTTCTGCACTGGCATTTTTTTGGTGTCGGCTTTAATGTAGGTCTCATCGTCCATCACAATGCAGAACGGTTTTGTGAGCCACTTCCTGTACAGTTTTCTTGCACGAGTTTTGGCCACCGAGTTCTGTTTATCGCTCCGGTTCGGTGCCTTCTGGACCTTGTCCATATGTAATCCACAACGTTTCATTGTTTTCTGCACAAAAAAAACTGAAACTTTCGCCTTTTTCGCAACATCCCTGATCGAAATGTTGGGATACCGCTTAAATTGGTTCAATACCATCCTACCTTCTCCGGATTTGATGTGCCACGTTTTTTGCCACTACCATTTTTCCGCTTGGTTGTCTTACGGTCCTTGAACGTTTTGATCACATGAGATACGGTTGAATGTGCGATTCCGAGCTGTTTTCCGATCCATCGATGAGAAGCGTTTGGGTTTTCGAAGTGAGTGCCCAAAATTTGTTGGCGCACTATTTCTTCATTCGAAGCCATCACTGAAATCACTCGACCGATTTTCACGAAACTCATTACACAATTGACACAACACAATGAGATACATTCAGTTAAAATTTCAATAATTTTTACCCACACGCTAAAAAGTTACGAACAATTGCGTGTGTCCAAATTTCATCGAATACAGTCTTTACATACCTTATTAATAGTGTGAAGCGTTGTTTTAGAATATTGTACATATGCATACGCATTTTTAAATGCTCAATGATAAACGTAAAATATTTTTGTATTTTCCTGGGAGGTTCTAGGTCATCCAAAATGTACTTTAGTTCAGAACTTAAAATCTACAGTAGTAACTATAGCTTTTTGGGCTATACAAAGTTACGCCACATATTCAACCATATACAGTAAATATTTTCGAACGTAAGAATAACATCATGAGATAAACGGGGATGATCTAGGTCATCCAAACTGTCCATGAGTTCAATACATAAGATCTACAGTTGTAACAGTAGGTGTTTGGAATGTGCAAAGGGACAATATGTATTCAACCATATTCAGTGAATAGTGTGGAAGGCCAACATACATAATGCGACAATCTTGGGATATTCTAGGTACTCCAAACTGTCATTAAGTTCAAACCTTCCGATAGTAACATGATATCTGTGTCTAATACATTCTTCTTACACCGATTAATTTACAAACCTTAAGACATTTGTTCCAGACACGGATATAAATTTACCTGACTGTTGTCTTCTCAACGAGAGGCTTAAAAAATCCCGATATATTAAGCGTTTTTGCAAAAAAAAAAAGAAGTTTGAAGTTTTTAGTTTGATCATTTACTTCAGATAGCATCAGTTTGTATCGCTTCCGTTGCGTCCAAACAGAAAAGGATAAGGCTGACAGCCTCCATGCCTGAGAAAGATTTGCTTCCTATTCAATAATCTATCATCAGGGCTGGTAGCAAGTCACTTTTTAGTGACTTGGTCACTCTGTTGAGTCTAGTCACTAAAAAGTCACTATTTGCATCCAAAAGTCACTAAAGTCACTATTTTCGCACCGCCGATTGCAAAAAGTTTAAAAAAATTAGTTGTACCTATTGTTCACTAGTCAACCAAATTAAGCTAGCTGGTCACACTATATAAAAGTCGAGAAACCAAAAAACTAGATGCCCTGGCGAACGCTGTCCCGCCTCTACCTCAATTGAACTTGTCAAATGCAGAGCGCTGGTTGGTCACACCTCTCTAGATTAGCTTGAATGCGACGCACGTGGTCCCATATTACATCATCTTTCATTATGTTTACAATGTTCCAGCTATTTTATAATAATTTTTCATACTTCTATTATATAAACCCAGTGAACCCCATGACGAATCGAACGGGATAGGGGTAAAACACTTAAAAAGTTTATCCAATATGCAATATGTGTATCCAAAAGAATCAAGTCATTTTTGATTTACACTCACTTTTTTTAAAAAATATTTTGTTAGATTCAGTTTTTTCAAAAGCGGACTACTCTTTTGGTATCCAATTAGTCGAGAAAAGTGGGAACGAATTGTATACCAGATAAAGGACTTATTTTCGGTTACTCGCTTAGTAATTCTGAATCTAGATTTGATTGTTCGTATCCCGACAGTCGAGCGAACTCAATTCGATCATAGGTGAAATCGGGATGCAGTGCAATTCGACCAGTTTATAAAAGCGTTATGATTTCAAAGTTCCATTAAAACTCGTACATTGAAATTCCATATTTTTTCTAGGAAATTTCTGAGACAAATATTCTTAGTTTATGATACAGTAGATTCAAAAAAAATCATAATTCATCAATTATTTAAGTTTATTCTGTCTTTGATTGACTTCTGTTGAACCGAATGTTTCTTGACAAAGTTGTAAAACTTGTTAGGTAGAATTTGGTCTAAATTTGTTTGATAAACTTTATGAGCTATTGATAAGCCATTTGATCTATTTCAATGCTATTTTCTAAGGATTCTTCTAAAAGGAAGAACCACTCATACATCTAATGTACGCTGATCTGGAAAGGTTGGTGCGAAACATCGTCGGTTGAGTTTGTAAGCCCAATGTGTGGCCCGCGAATACTTCACTTTCAGAGGACATTTTGGATAATATTGAGAACTTGCTACCTGTGGAAAAAGTTTATGTTGGGGAGGAAGCAATGGCACAGCTGGTCAATTTAAAGAAGATCGACAAACTCCACTTTTTCAGCAATGCAAGAAGCATTACGTTGCTGCTGGTAAGCACGTAATAAAAAACTACAAGGTACAGCCCCATTGGGTTGTTCGGAATGATGACGTAGGACTACGATACCAAATGCAAGCCATTTAGATGGTACATTGCAATGTTTTTTTAATAAACCCTTTCAGGCCTAATTTATACAAGCAATTAGGTGAATTCTGTTTAATTTGTGCTCAATAACATTAAATGATTGAAAAAACTGGGAAATATATTTTTGAGATGTGCTGGGTTGTCCAAACTGCCCAAGAGTGCAGAACTTAAGATCTACAGTTGTAACAGTAGCTTTATCCGGTATACGATGTTATGATATGTATTCAAACATATTCAATGAAAGTCCTGGAAGACTAATTGACATTATGAGATAATCTTGAGATATTATATGCCAAACAAACTAACTTAACTTTGTATAGCCCATAAAGCTATTGTTACAATTGTAGACCTTAAGTTTTGAAGGATTGTTTGGATGATGACCTGAAACTAACAAGGTATGTGGACGTTTCAGAATATTCATTGAATATGTTTGAATATTTATCATAGCTTTGTATAGCCCAAAAGGCTACGGTTACTACCGCTTGTCTTATGTTCTGAACTCAAGGTCAGTTTTTATGAACCTTAACATCCCGAGATAATCTGATAATGACTGGTGAGCTTACAGAATGTAAGCTCTGTCATTGAATGTGTTTGAATGCATATCGTCACCTTTCATAGATTATAAAGCTAACTTTACGACTATAGATCCTATATTCTGAACTAAAGGGCAGTTTTGATTGCCTAGAACATCCCAATATATCTCATTACATCGGTTGACCTACCAAAAGACTCACTTAATTAGGTCAAATACATATTGTTACTTTGTTCAGTGCAAAAAGCTGTAGATTTTAAGCTACAATTCAAGACTTAAAATCTTTAGCTGTAGTTTTTAGGTTTGGAATTCCAGGAAAGTTTGAATAACCTAGAACATCCGCAGATTATCTGATAATGTCTGTTGTTCTTCCAAAATACTCAATGAATATGTTTCAATACACATGTATACTTGTATATTTCAATAGCTTTGCACAGCTCAAAAGCTTTTATTACAACTGTAGGTCCTATGTTCTGATTTCAAGGATAGTTTGGATGACCTAGAACATGTCATATTGCATTATAATGTTTTTTGACTTTAAGAATGTTAATTGAAAATGATTGAATATTTACTGTAACTTTGTATTGACTAAAATGTTCTGTTACAACTGTAAATCTTAAGTTCTGAACGCCAAGACAGTTTGGATGACCTGGATCATCCCAGTATTATCTTCTTGTGTATTTTTACGTTCGAAAATATTCACTGAAAATACTTGAATACGTGACGTAACTTTGAATAGCCCAAAAACTACTGTAACTACCGCAAATTGCAAGTTCTGAACTCCAGGATGGTTTGGATTACCTAGCTGGGTTAAAAAAATATTTAAAAATTAATGGTTGTTGCCTTCCAAAAATTTTTGTAAATATTTTAAAATACATGGTGTCCCCAACATACAGGGTGCGGCAGAAAATAATGCGAAAATTGGTTCTATTTCTTTCAAATCCCATTTTCAACTAATTCAAGCAATGATATCAACATTTTCGAGTGCAGTTATCTTTATAAAGTCCTTTTGAACAAATTTATTCAATGTGTCCTCCATTTTTATTAATAACATCCTCGAGCCGACGCCGGAAGTCAGAGCATGCCTTTCGGACGTAGTCCTCCGACATTGACTGCCATGTGCGTGTTATGGTTGACTTCAGGGTTTTCACACTAGGGTGTGTTGTTTTGCAGGCTCGTGCTTCAACATATGCCCAAATCGAATAATTCAACGGATTAATATCTGGACTGCTAGGGGGCCACACATCCTTCAGCCAAAACTTCATGTTATCGTTCAACCATTGTTGGGTTCGATTGGACGTGTGACACGGCGCTCCATCCTGCTGTAGGACAACGTTTTGGTCCCCGGAGAAGTTGGCCTTCACCCAGGGAAGCACTTGGTCCTTTAAAATACCGATATACACTTCGGTATTGATTTTAACTCCAGCATCAATGAAAACAGGCGGCATTTTCAAACCGTTGGACGCCACAAAGCCAAACATCATGACACCAGCCGGATGTTTGGTTTGAAATTTGAATTTCACTTTTTCCGGAACGTTCTCCATTTTCTGCGGTGAAATGAACCGTTCCGTGCGGCTGTTGGCCACAGCATCGATGCTGAAAAGCTTTTCGTCGGAGAACAGGATTATCATTTGTTCCTTCTTCAACAAGGAAAGCAATCTCTTGGAACGAGTCACTCGTAGTTCTTTGACCCGGTCCGTAATAGAGTGGCGTTTCACTCTGGCTTCCAGAGCCATGCATGCAGGTCTTCTTTGATGATTCTCCGCATGGGTTTCTCCGAAATATTGGCTTCCTTTGCAAGTTTTCTTATGGAACGCACGGGGTTGCGAGTAATTTGGGCACGGACCGATTTGATCACGTTCGGCGTGCGTGCAAAGTGCGGACGTCTGCTTCCTGGCTTCCGCTGCTTAGGACCATCCTGCAGGGACTTTTTTATGCGGTAAACTGTTGCCAAATGGCACCCTACCACCTTGGCAAGCTCTTTCGGCTTCTTCTGGGCGAGCAACAGACTAGTGATCACTTCGTTCGCAAACATTTTGACGAATTTGCCATAGAAAAAAATAGAATGTTTGGATGCAGCACTTGAAAGTAAACATAAACAAATACACTTTCGACAGAAATTAGTCACTAGCTACACGAATTAACCCAATACTCAAGTTTGAATATTTTCGCATTATTTTCTGCCGCATCCTGTA